>CAIGRF010218024.1:0-14695 GCA_903798235.1 Fraxinus ornus
TTTTTTTTTCAATTTTTTGTTAATATGTTTTAAAATTGTTTTAAGTTGGAAACTATAGATAGACCTCTTCACCCTTCTAAAATTTGGACGAGTGCATTTCACACACGCCACTAACAAAATATTGGCCGGCAACTATCATTCGACCGCATATTTGATATTTTATATGAGGTTCGGGACGGTGCTTCCAAAATTTAAATGTTTGAACTTATGTCAGATGTGTAAATAGCAATATTAGGATTTGAAGTGATTCAATGCAAGAAGAGCATGTTCATATCGTTCCTAGAAGGTTTGCTTGTATGGCTTTCTTTCATTTTCTTTTTAGTTAATTGAGACATCAATCTACAACAACTAACATGGAGAATCATTAAAGATCATACATAAAAACTCGTAAATAAATATGACATAAGTTCAAGACAATACAAGAAGTCAAGAACGATCAACTCGACAAAGATGGTAAATACTAGACTCTCAAAATTGTTAAGACGTGATAGTCTACCTTACACGAGAACTAGTGTTATGCTTGGAAATGTAGCCAATCGAGAACTATTAAACTTGAATCAAGCCCCTATCCTTCTCATATATAAACACCAAGATAGTCTCTAATCTTGATAACTCACTATTTAGGTTAATTTACACTAGAACTTGGTTGAATTTTCTTCTCTACCATGTTATTGACTTCATTATCCAAGTATTTTTTATGTCCAACCTATATATTAAAGCTGCTAGGCACCACATACAATGATCAAGATTGGATTGGACCCCATATGTGTCTTTCCTAGAATAAGATTGAGAATACTGAAAATGAAAAAGTTAGTAAAGATAGCAGCCTTTCGAAGAAAAGGAGTGTCCTTTGATTCAGAGTTCGCCAAAAGTAGTTTCAAAGAGTCTGAAAATAATCATTTTATCCGATTCCATATTGTTATAATTAGCCATAACATGTTTGCATGAAATTCATAAATTTTTCCCACTGCTGACTGTCAGTCAACTCAATCCCACATCTCTTCAAAGAATATTTGAACGAATGCCTCCAACATTCTCAATTCTTTTCAAATTGATCCCTTTGAAACTTCACAATTTATGTTGAAATCATTTTGCTTAAAACACATGCAATTTTTAAAACCTTTCTGGGAGTACAAAATAATGGATTTGACATAATTCAAACTCTCAAACGTGCTTCCCTTTAATTGATTAAAGTTCAGGATTATATACAGAATGCAAACACTTACACACATAATCATGGAAGAAACAGGCTTTAAATTCATGTTAAAAAAATTTAAAAGATCTTGCTAAGAGATCTCGAATCCCCCAATCCCAATTCAATTGTCGCTTTGGGTTGATTTCATTTCATGCATAATTAATATGTACTTTTTCCTAAAAGAAGAGCCAATGCCAACTATGAACCAACTCTTTTTCTTACAATTATTTATCGCTCTTTGTTAATATTAATGTTTTTTTTTATTGTATTACATGTACAACACCAATCAATGGAGTCCTATGAAAAGCTGCTACACAGATTCCTAGTGTCAATACTCGATTGTTGAAATTCTCGGCCTAATTATATTTTAAGACCAAAGGAATCTAATCACCATTTTTTTTTTAATAAAGGGTGGTAGGTTGGATTTTTCATTATCTTCTACTTTGTACGATCCTCTAATATATATTTGTCCATGGTTTCTTGTTTATGTACTAATATGTCGTTAAGATTTGTGGTCACATTTTAAAATGTCAATTTTATTAAGAGGAGTAATTCAAACTCTTATAAATTGATCTATATTTTCATCTTTATTCGAGGTGAGATTTTATCCCTTAACATGCCCCCCTCAAGATGGTGGCTCGTTTGGAAAGATTAATCTTAGAATCCGTATGCTCAATTTTTTGAATCTTAAACGGATCGAATTGCTCGTTAAAACTTAACGGACTCTGATACCATATTAAGATTTGATGTTCCATCTTAAAATGTCAGCCTTATTAAGAGGAATAACATAAATTCTTATAAATTAGTCTATATTTTTCATCTTTATTCGATTTGAGATTTTATCCCTTAACATATGTACTATTTTCATATTGATCAAGTTAAAAAACATACTATGTTTTTTTTTTTTTAATATTCCTTTGGCAGTAGCTCCGGCCTCTAGAATGATAAGGAGAGATTTATTAATAACGAAGTCACTCGTATATTCTTTTGGTGATATATGGTTTTCTTTCTAAAATTATCATATATAATAAATATATTTATTTTATTTATATTTGTAACTTCAATCCATTTATTCATTATCGTTCTATATTTATTATTTTATTAAAAAGGCACGACGTGTGAACTTTTTGAGATTTATTACGACCAAATGAAAAGTTAGAATTTTTACTTGATCTGAAAAATATAAATTAAAATACTGAATTGTTATAGCGAGGGTCCCAATCTTTACAAAAAGTGCACATTAATGAGTAATCATCAAATCTTAACACCATCGTCTTCAACCTATTATTAATGGTGCGGGTTCGAAAGTCGGTCTTAGTACATTTTGAAGGGTAAATATTAAGAGCATCTCTAAGAAGTTTTTTAAGAGTGAAATACTCTCTATTGAAAAAAAATTCACTCTTAAAATTATGTTACAAGAGACTAATTAAATTGACATTTTAAAACGGAGAAATGTGTTCAAAATATTATAATTATCAATGCTCCATATATTGACTCAATTAAATAGTATATACAAAGAAAATTGAAGAAAATAATATTATAATTTGGAGGGAAGTATGTGGGAAAAAAGGATAGGAAAAAAAAAATAGAGCCGTAGAATATATTCTGCAATAGTGATTTTTTGAAAAATGTGTGATTAAAAATTAAGAAAAAATCATCGATTTACGTGTCTAAACACTACTGTCAACACTACATTTGGACAGCGTACGTGGTGAATCACCTTGTATAAATAGATTTACTGATTGGGAATTCTTTGGAGGGAGATTCCATGATTCTAATACTTGGATCTTTGTGGTTTCAAGTTCCCAGGCCAACTAATAATGACATAAGAGAAGGAGAAAAGGACAGTCCATCAATTATATGAAAATTATTTTTTCTCAAAATTATTTTCAATTAAACATTCTCTCAATAAAATAATTTTATACATAAATTCAAATTTTTTTCTTATCTTTTAACTAAAATAGTGCTCAAACAAAGCATCAAAGAATATAATAAAATAAAATAATATTTTTTTAACAATTAACATCGATAATTAATTCTTTAGTCTTGATTTTCCCATTATTAATTAGTTTAATCAAGATTATTTAATTGTGTGTTTAAACTGGACAGGTCAAAGCTTTTTCATACTTTTTTTACCACACATTATTCAAAAAATTTACTATTTCAAATATTTTTAACCCAAAAAATTGGGTCGTAGAGGAAAAAACGATATGTAAAGTGAATATTATTTTTTAAAAATTTGTTTTCAATATTATCTTCTATGTGTAAGTGAAATGACTCATAAAAGTTTTATAAATACATTAGGATAAATGAAAGATTTCATATATCACGTCAAACTAATCAATCCAAATTCAAAACTATTAAAAGAAGAAAAACTAAACCTTTTTATTTCATTTTAAGGTTTTGCTACTTGTCCATCAAAGTGTACTGTCCTCTCACAAATAAAGGGGATCCACTCAATAAAAAAAAAATGTGGACCCCGTTTGTGAGGAGGGCTGTATGCCGAGGTAACAACCTTAGTGTCAGTTCACTTACCATGCTAATTATCCTCATATATATGTATATATATTTTTTAAAATTGGTTTAATGTATAAAAGTTGTTTGAAATAGAATATTTGTTTTCTTCAAACATTTGTTGCAAACAAGTGAATAGATTTATAAGCCAATAATGATATAATAGACCAGTAGCTAGCTAGATCTCCTCTGGATGCAAACCAAGTGGACATAAAATCATGAAAATAAGCTGAAAAAATAAACAGTTTATATTCCATTGCATAAAGATTAAAATTATCAGAGTATTTAATTACAGTTGGCAGTGTCAGTTGCTTATTATTGTTAATATAACTCAAGGTAAAGAAAATAAAAGTAAAGTTTAAAGAGTAAAGCTGTGACACAAACATAATTTACAGTCCAAATTATAAGTCTTGAAAAGAAAGCTTGGATTTTACATATTCTTAAGAATCTTCAAATGGAACTATGGAAACACACACCAAATTGTGATGTAGGCATGAACTTCAACTGTGGGTTGAAAAATACTATTGAATTATACAAGTTTTTATAAACACTTGCAGCATATTTTTTTAACTTAATTGTGATATTAATGAGTTTATAGCCAACCATAGAAAGATAACAAGTTAACCTTCAATTTTTTTTTTACAGAAATTGACAATTTTTTTTGCTAAATTGTCAAGTAGCCATCGTAGAGACAAGCCTCACTTCAAATTTTCGATCACTGGTCCAAGCTTAAAATTAAAATCTAGTTTCGGGAAGTTAAATATTTTAGGGATGCATAATAAAGATTTGGACGATTTTCAGCATTATAGACTAATTTTGCAACTACAATGAAAGATTGAAGAGCAAATTGTTTACTTTAAACGTTGAGGACCACCTTGCTACTTTATTGATAGGTTGGGAACCAATTGTGTAAGTTTCTCTATTTAAAATGTTCAAAGTTTTAGATCACTTGTTCAACATGAAATGTGACTAGCTTTGTTTGGCTCTCATTATTTTCAAAATATATTTTTTCTCTTATTTTTAATCATACATTTTTCAATAAAATAATATTACACACAAACAAAAAAAAAATTGCTTATTTTTTAATCACACATTCTTCATCAAAATATTATTCTAAAATACATTTTCGAGCCAAAAAGGGACTCAAACGGACTCTAAATTTTAAGTAAAAAAATTAAACTAGCAAATAAAGGACATGTTGAAGAAAATTTAAATAAATAAATAAAAGTATCGTGTCTCTAATGGTTAAGATTTTCAATGGATGGTGTAGCATCTAAAATTGCCAAAAAATAATAATAAATAAATGAATAAAATCATTGTTCATTATGAAATAGTATTGCTATAAAAAATAACTATTTATTTTGCATTTGTTTGTTTTATTTTATCATTAAAAGAATAATTTATACTCGGAGGGAAACCTTAATAAACAAACACAGAGAAAAACTATGTTTGTGAATCATTTATTTGACGTTTAATTTTAAATAGAGCTTGACAAAATTCTCGAATCGAACCAAACCAAACCAAATTGAATCTGAATTGAATCGAGTATTTCTTTTCAAATTAAATACCCCAACGGGTATCCGAGTCGAGAACCAACGTGTTCAGTTCGATTCTCAATTCTAGACCAAGAACTGAAGAACTGAATCTCCTTAATTTTTAAATTTTTTTTATCTTAAATAAGTCAAAAATTTTTTTTTTTAAATAAACTTGCTAACTAATTAATCTAGAAAAAATAACTATTTATTTTGCATTTGTTTGTTTTCTTTTATCATTAAAAGAATAATTTATACTCGGTGGGAAACCTTAATAAACAAATACATAGAAAAACTACGTTTGTGAATCATTTATTTGACGTTTAATTTTAAATAGGGCTTGACAAAACTTTCAAATCGAACCGAACCAAACCAAATTGAATCTGAATTGAATCGAGTGTTTATTCTCAAATTAAATACCCAAACGAGTATCCGAGTCGAGAACAAACGTGTTCAGTTCGATTCTCAATTCTAGACCAAGAACTGAAGAACTGAATCTCCTTACTTTTTTAATTTTTTTTATCTTAAATAAGTCAAATTTTTTTTTTGCTAAATAAATTTGCTAACTAATTAATCTAGTCCAAACTCAAAATATGAATTTTCTATTTCTAATTTTTAGCTCAAGCCCAACTTAATCAAATTAACATAAGTTTTACCCAAATCTTTAATTCTACCGTAGTGCCGAATTTGGCATTTTGAAGAAATTGAATTGGAAGCTCAACGTGTCTATCTTCATTATTGTGAGCTCGCTATATTCATCTCCTGTTATTTAAAAGTAAAATTTATGAAGAACTCAACAAAGAGATGGGCAAAAAATACCACGTAATTAGACGACGTTATTTTGTCAAAGTTAAGATAAAACATGTCTTTAGTTAAATTAATGTAACGTTGTTGCAAATATTAACAAGTTTAATATTGTACGAAATCGAGAATTGATTCGAATTCAAACGGTTCCATAATTAAATTTGAACATAACAATTCCATTTACAAAATACTCAAAAATTCAAATTTGACTCGATTCTCTTTAAAATCGAATCATGTCTAGAGCCATAAAATCGAATTAACCATGTCCGAACTTAATTTTAAACAAGAAGCATTGGCTGTGGTTAGCAGTCAATCATCAAGAGCTCGATTTTTGAAGCAAGGCGTGAGTATAAATGCAGCACCTTTCCTGTTAAGCTGTCTTTTTCACTACTAAGTACCCATCTCTCTCCAATTTACTCTGCTCTCTCACATTTCTCTTCCTCTCTCTAGTTTTCTTGAATGCTTATTGTCACTGTACATGAATAATCGTTCGAACTTTCGACGAAAAAAATTCAAGAAATAAATGAGTTTTGTTCAGTGATAAAGAAAGGGCTATACAATTTCAAAACCGTGTAAAGAAGTGCTAAAAGTAGCGCACAATCTGAAATGGTATCTGTCTTCCTTTTTCCCACTTTTAGTTCCGTTCTTCAGAGTACTTATTGGGTGTTCTATCTCTGTCAATATAGGCGTTGGATGAATCAATGAGTGACTGTAGTATTTATGATACTGAAATCAATGTTTCTGTACCAAATAACTGCTTCTGAACACTTTCTTGGAGCTCTTTATTGAACTGGGCTTGTGTTTTCTTGGGCATTAATGGTTCTGGATCTTTAATTTTTGAAGGCAGCTTTAATTTCAGTGGAAAAAGCTTCGGAAATGGTAGTTTTGCATTCTCATATATGTTTTTGTCTCTGCGTTTTGTTTACCTGCAGCTTATTAGTCTTAAAAATTGAACAGTGCCTTTATCATGTACTACCTTCCAGCTCTTTAGTGACTAGTTTGACCGTGGAACTAATTTTCTCATTATTATTTTTTTCTTAAGAAAAACTCAGTAAAAGCTTATTACTTATTCTTTTTTGTTTCACCTAGTCGAGTAAATGGTTTTACGAATGAATGAATATGGACTTAGCTGCATGTTTAATGGTAAAATTTTGACTGGTTTTACAAATTTAGGGGCTTTTCTGAAGGTGTTTGATTAATTGATTTTCTAAATTTTGCTTTTCTTAGGGTGTTAATTGATTCTTGAAGAAGACTGCAAGGAGGTTTATCCTACTCTTTTGGGGTGGCTTCTTACTCTTTGAAAGAAAAGATGGATATTGCTGTTAAGGATGCTAACATTCAGCCAGATAAGGGTAATGAGAATCCTATAAACTACCATGCAACTAACATGTCTTCAGATTGGCCTTTAAATGAGAATAATCTTACCAATACATCACTAGGAATTATTCCCACAGGCAATTCAATTGTGGAGTCCTCTGTTTGTTCCTCTGCATTGATGGCAGATTCTTTTTGCCCTCAGATATGGGATCAACCCGTAAGTGTACAGAGTTTAGGCTATTGTAATGTGAATGTTCCAAATAATGCTAGGACTAGAGATAATCTTTGTCCAACAAGTGCTGGTACAGGATGGATTCCTGATGCGATGTTAAGGGAGTGTACGTATTTGCCTACTTTTCCAGGGATGGTTCCTCAGAGCATGCCTCACTTTTCGGCTGATTCGAGTTGTATTGAAAGAGAAGTGAGATTTTCATGTTTCAGCGGAGGAAATTTTGGTGATATGATGAATCGATATAGCGTTCCTGAAAATTTGAATTCTCATTCTCATGTTTTAGCATCAATGCAAGGGCAACACGAGGTATTTGCCAGTGGTGGAAGAAAAATGAACATGACCGAAAGTTCCAAGGAGGCATTTCTAACTTTGGAGTATGGAACTGAAGGGAGCCCACTCAAGAATAAGAAAACCATAGAAAGTTCGCCCTTCTCTCGTGATGAAGCAAAACAAGGAGCTGGTACGTTGGCTAATGATTCTGATGAGGTTGAATTTAGCAGTAGAGGTGATCAGGAGTTGGGGGGTTCACCCGGGGAGTCTTCTGGTAAAGGACTTGGCTCTAAGAAGAGGAAGAGAACTGAACAGGTTGAACATTGTTTAGCATTTTGTTCATAGTGCTTTAATTCAATGTGGCTCTTCCATTATAATTTTCACGTCTTTGGTGTCTCAGAACAGAGAACTTAATGAAGACAATCGAGCCCTGGAACCATCAGCCGAGACAGCAAAAGACAATGCTGAAATTCAACAAAAGATTGACCGGAATCCAACTTCAACAAGTAAGCCTGCTGGAAAACATGGAAAGCAGGGATCGCAAGGGTCAGATCTGCCCAAGGAAGAATACATACGTGTTCGAGCACGTAGAGGCCAGGCAACAAATAGCCACAGTCTGTCAGAAAGAGTAAAGAGTTTTTGTTAAAGTTCATTATAAGTTGCAAAAAAGGGAACAATTTTATTTTTGGGTTTTGAACTAAGTAATTTATCTACATTGTAGCTAAGGAGGGAGAAGATTAGTGAAAGGATGAAGTTCCTCCAGGATCTTGTGCCTGGTTGCAGCAAGGTTAGTCATGTAGACAGTAACTTAGAAGCCTAAATCTTGTGTTTATTCTAATTAGACTATTTGCTTTAGTTTGTTCCATAAGAAAATTGTTGTTTTTCAGGTTACGGGAAAAGCAGTTATGCTGGACGAAATCATCAATTATGTGCAATCACTGCAACGACAGGTTGAGGTATGTGAACTAGTACTTCATTTCTTTCCATATTGTTGCACGCTTCGTACGGTGTTATTGATAAATTTTGATGCGAGACTGCATCTGTTATTGTCAATAGTCCTTCTGGTGATCTTTGAATGAAAAGCAACTAACGATCAACTTCTCCAGTCTTTTGCATTTCCTATTTTCTTGACTGTGGGGGTGAGGTAGGGACGCAGGGTAAACGAATATACAAAGCTAATATTGGTCCTCATTGCTTGTAATTTCAATGTTCAGAATGTTTGCTTCTTTAGATTTTTGGATTTTTGTTCTCCAGTAGCTAGATCATTCATGTCAGTGCATTTCTATTTCTTTTCAGTTCCTCTCGATGAAGCTTGCAACAGTAAATCCACTGCTGAATTTCAATATCGAAGGGCTCCTTACTAAAGATGTAAGAAAATGCAAACCCGCCAATTTCTGATATACTTTGTAAATTAGTACTTTATCTAATGCAACAAGCAATACATTTATAACAGACCATTCAGTCGCGCATTGGTTCATCATCTTCACTGCCTTTTCAACCTGATATGATCATGCCTTATCCTCCATTACATCAAACTCCACCTGGAGTAATTCAACCAGGGTTTTCAAGCTTGGGAATCTCTTCAAATGCACTTCGGAGATCTATCAACTCCCCATTTACCGCTGCCTTTGAAGAGTCCACATCTCAAGTAAGCTCTGTTTCTTTTCCAGTCAAACTAGCACTTTCATCACGTGATTTTACATCAACTGACAAGGCAAAACATTGTGTTCGATTCAAATTTTTACTAATCAAATTACGAAAATTTAATGTTATATATTATCACGTGCAGGGACTGAGCGTGTGGGAGGATGAGCTTCATAATGTTGTTCAGATGGGCATAAACTCAAGTGCTCCTCTTTGTAGCCAAGATTTAACTGGTATATTAGGTTATCCCACATCAGACTTTTAAGTTGTGGAAATATCTTAAGCTGATTGCAGCATCTTTTGCTATGTTTGCAGGTTCTTCGCCTTCAGGCCACATTAAAGCCGAACCACGATAGCTTTTTTACTCTGGAGTACCACGAGCATATAAATTTATTCACGACAAAATAATGGTAATCACATAGTCCTCCTACAAGAGCTTGTCCTGGTTAGACATGTTTCAGCTTACCACCGTGATGTTGAAGTGCGACTTACATGTCCTTGAATTTGTTCTGAGTATGATACCAGATGTACTTGACCGTATCCATGCTCGTATGCAACATCTGAATAGGTTCAAGTTAATAGTTCTGAACAAACTATTAATGTAAATTGACACACATTAAGATATGATGGCGATTACCTTAACCTTGATTATTTCAAGGAGTTTATGAGAGTTTCTAACGTCCAAGCACTGGAAGATGAAAATTGTGAACCATTAATAAGACTTAATATGAAAACCCAATCTTATGATTATTCACTTGTAAGTTTGTTTGAAAGAGCAATGAAAACAATACATATCTAAAGTATTTGAAAGATACAATTTCAAAATTAGGAAACTTATTTTAAAATCTCAAATCTGGCCATAATTAAATAGATAATTACAAATATTTTATTAATTAAATATATTAAGGTCACGATATTATGCATTTTATAGTCACATTTACGTACTAATTATAATTACATAACGTCACAGTCATAAATCACAAATTTTATAAGTCACAACTTAATTAACGATCACAAATTATCAAATTAATTTATCACGCTTTATTTCTCGATCACAAATTACATATTTTATTCGGCACAACTTATTTCACTGTCACAAATTATCGAATTAATTGGTCAAAATTTAACAAATTGTGCGTCACGATTATAAATTTAATTGCTATCTCACATTTTTTAGATCATATATTATTTATTAATCACAAATTATCTATTTTATCAGTCACGTTATTTATTGGTTATAAAGTAACCAATTTATTGGTCTCACAAACACTCTTTATCCCACCGGACCCACTCACGTCCAACCCAAACTCAACACTAACATCAATCAAATGTTGTACCATCTCACTAGCACCACTATTGCCAGCATCAACACCTCTTACACCACTACCATTTGTCACCACCATTTATACTACAACCATCTCACAACAATTGTCAACACCAGCATTTCATCATCACTGTCAACACCATCACCGCCACCACTACCATTTGCAAACCACCATAAAACTCCGACTAAGCAACAAATTGGAGTAGGAAGAAACAACCCCAAAACCACACCATCATCGATCCACGCAACAATGTGAGCGCTGCTATGTTGGTCTTCTGTGTTTGAGAGAGAGAGAGAGAGAGAGAGAGAGAGAGACGGACGGGGGTGGACGCAGACTTTAAAGTTATGGGGGGGCACAATCGAACTTGCAAAAAAAAGTTGGGAGAAATTTTACAATAGAAAATTTACGTAAAAAAAAAAAATCTTACCTCATGTAATTTTGCATCCAAAAATTTACATAGGATATGACTTTTTCGAATGTAAAATTTCGAAATTTTTTGATGTCATATTCCATATAAAATTTTCAAATAAAATGATAAAAATTACATTGAGAAATTTGTATCGCAAAAATAATAAATGTTAATGAAATAATTAATTTCTTTTTAAAAAAAATGCGAGTTAAACGTCGTTCTTTAAAACTCACGTTTAACGTATTTTTAACTATTTTCGATATCTGTTTAGACTATTCAATATGCCCATAATATAGTTCTCGAAATAATTTTCGAGATGACATTAGCAATTTGTAGATTCGATTAATGTACGATCGTCGGAGAATTTTTAAATTAGTATATTATTTAAATTCAAATTTATTATGATTTTATCGAAATAAGATTTGAGATGACATAAGAAATTTGTAGATTCGATTAGCGTACGATCGTCGGAGAATTTTTAAAATTAGCATGTTATCGAAATTCAAATTTATTGTGATTTTGCCCCTGTTTGGTGGAGATTAAAATCAATTTTTTAGTAAATTTTAAAAAAAGTTAAACAGTTTTGAATTTCATGAAATATTTTATTAAAATTAATTGTTAACTTTTATTTATATTAAAATTTAAATTTCAATAGATATCAAACATGATTTCATTAAAAAAAAAATCCTCAAAAGCTTGGGGGGCACGTGCCCCCCAGGACCCCCTGGGTCCGTCAGTGTACGTAGATTAATTTAATTTTATAATATTATTATTAGTATTAAAAACTTGAATTATGACATGATTTTTAATACAAAACTTTTAAACCTGTTTTTTGAATTGAAAATCACGTGAGTGAGATGAATTATTTTTTCAAAAATCAGGTACCAACCTACCCCCTCACCCATTCCACAGCTACCATCATCATCATTTTCACCCCTAACTCTAGCCTAACCTCATTTTTACCCACATGAACTGCAGATCATTGTCGACCATCGATCACTAACCACCACTTCAAGTCGATTGGCAACGACGACGTGTTAGAGAAAAAACAGAAGTGACAAGGCGAGAAGCAACAACATTTGTGCGAATGACAACCGTCAGCTGCCGCCACCACTTATGTTATGAACCAATCCGATATCAAGAACGTTTTGATATCACTTGTTGAGAAATCGGTCAAATAATTAAAGACGAAAATATGAACAATGTGAGATTTAATGAATCACACAACAATCAAGAAAAATTATGAAATAGGAGAATTTATTATACCAAGAAATAAACAATTATCTTACAAGATTTTGATCCTTTCAATATAATCTAAACAATTCTCTCTTGTTTCTAATGTATACAATAATGATCTAATTGTTATAATTACTTTTGAGTCTTGCCTTTTCCTCTCTTATGAAGTGTCTATACCTTGTGGAATATTTATAGAAGTCAAATCTCGAAGTTGTGGATGAGATAGAGTGCAAGATGGAGAAGAAATCCCAAAATTCGGATAAAAATGGGAAAATCGCGTAAAGCACGTTATCGGGGTGCTACGACGCCAACCCGGACGCCTCGGTGCTAGGCGTCGCCCTCGCCTAGCGCTGTAGCGTCAGGTCCACTATTTGGACTAGGGTTGTCGGCGCTGCGGCGCCCTTTGCACGACACTGCTGAATTTCCTTTTTCTCTTTTTCGTTCCAAAGTATTTTACTTCATCTCAAAGTCCATAATTTAATCAAACTTCCAAAACACCATGAAATTTGACTCCTAATCAAACCGGACTTCTAAGCCAAAATAAACAAGCTTTCTTCATACAACAAATTTCTAAATCACATAGAATTTTTGTCACAAACCTAACAACTCCACTAGTCGATTGGCGGTGGCGACATGAGAAGTAGCAATGTTTGGGCGAGCAACAACGAGCGATATTGAGCAATCTGGTTGGTACGATCTACAATGTTCTTTGCATCAATATAGATGATTTGTGTAATCTATGTGAAGAAGAGGTAGAGGTAGATGTGGTGGTAGTCTGTGCGAAGAAGAGGTGGAGGTGATGGTTGTAGTAAGATGGTAACGACATTTTGAATGATACTGGCGGTGATGGAGTTGTGTGAGATGAAGAATGCTTACGATCAATTATTTGGATGATTGTAACCAATATAATAGGTAATTTATAAACGATAAATAAATTGTGATTTATGACTAAATTTTTAATTGTAATTCACATTTTGTATCATTGTGACTGTGACATTGTGTGATTCGTGACTAGTATGTAACTGTCATCATAAATTATATATTATTGTCCCATTTAATTAATAAATAGGTGGTCATGTGACCACCTGATTTTTGAAAGACTTCCACAAGTTTCTTAAATTTAAAAGTGTATTTTGAAATATGATAATTGTGTATTTTTCTCAAAAAAAGGTGTGAAAGAAATTTAGTAGCTAGAGCTCCAAACGGGTTGAGTTTTCTACTACCTTTTATTGGGTTTCAATTCATTGAAGGCCCACTAAAAAGTTCTAAAAAAAGTGCCTTTGGAAAGGATGCGTAGGACTCTATTTTGTAAGTATAGTATTGCTAATTGTTATTGATTAGACCGAAATTCGGTGAAGCAGTGGCGACGGTTTGAGGGTGGTGGTGCCGAACGATGTGTAGTAGTGTCTTTGATTTTGACTTTGGGGTTGGGGATGGGTTGGGAGTCGGTTGAGGATTTTGGTGAAGAAGAAATTTTTATTTATTTAGTTTTTAGTGTAATTATTTAATGTGATTGAAAAGTTTGGAGCTTTTGTTGCAATTATCCATAAAAAATTAGGTATAATTTGTAAAAACATAAAAGTTTAGGTACTACAACTGCAATTATTATTTTTTACTGTTTTTAATGACAAAATTGACGGATCTTAAGGTAGGGGGTGTTTCGCACAAGGAAAAAGCTTGTTGTACATAAAATCTTACATAATCTCTCAATAGGGTGCGGCCATGTGTCAATTATGTAAAAGATTATGTAAGATTTTGGGTACATGTAGCATCCCTCTTCGCACAAAAGGTTTCAAATAGAGGGTTTTCTGCGATTTCTAATAATTATGGGGTATATCGTAAATGGAAATGTTTTCAAGGAATTTTTGCTATTAATCCAAAATAAAACTATTAAATGGTGGCCCATTGGCCCGACATTGGTACTAGATCTTGTATTTCTTTGTACATGTAGTGTTCTTATAAATAATTGAAGCCCCTATTTGGTGTACATTATTTTCAAAGGAATGAATTTATTTGGTTGATGTGATAGAGAATATGTAGTTGAAAAAGAAAGAAAAGTTATTGATGTGATGAAAAATATTATTTTATTGAAGAATATGTGATTGAAAATGAGTAGTAGAATGAAAATGATAAAAAAAATGTGGCCCAAACAGGGGCTAAATTTGATCTGACTTACTTTCCAGCACAATAAATGTGATGGTAAGTATTTATAACGTT
>CAIGRF010218024.1:31066-43967 GCA_903798235.1 Fraxinus ornus
GAAATAAGATTTAAAGATTAATATAATGTACTAATTTAATCGAAACCAAATTAAAAATACGTAAATATACTTAACGATTTTCACCGATGCTGTGAATAATATTTCATTGCTAAGCGTTTGATAAATTTATCTGTTTTTAAATTTGAAACAGATGAAAATGAAACTATTTTATATCTGTGTTGGAGTAAACAAACAAAGAAAATGATTTGATTTTGAAATTTTAAGTGGGAAGTGTTTGAAATTCTTTATAGTTAAAAAAGGGTATTATTGTCTTTTAAACAATACCATATATTTGTAATTGTATTTTATTTTAAGGGTAGATTTGTCTTTTAAAACGAGGAAGGCTATTGTGGTGAATCAAATAAAAAAAAGGGTACAGTTAAAAATTGAAGGTTTGACAAGGGTAAACTTAAAAGTACCCCTTATGTAAAAGATTATGTAATCTATTTGGTACACGTAGCATCACTCGATTCCCTAGGCGGCCCCCAATAGGGGGTCGTCACATGTTGATTATGTAATCTATTTGGTACACGTAGCATCACTCGATAAACAATGGGTTGATGTGGGCAGAGGTGGATAAGAGGTGATGTACAAAAAATTCATTTGAACTCCAAAAATCTAGCCACACGTCTATAAACAAAGGGGACATCTATTGAAGCTTTGATTGCATAATTTCTTGGCAACCTTTGTTCTTCGAGAGTTTAAAGATATTGTTTCTAGTGAACTGTTAGACGATAATTAATTTTAAATATTAATTAATTAATCGATATATTATCTAGGTTTTAAACTTTTATTAGGCATTAATATTTAGAAATTGGTAGCTACCCAAACTAAATATTCAGTGTCTTTATTATCTTTGAAATCACGTCGAATAATGTCATTTTTAAAGTATCGGAGAATATATAATGGGAAAAAAAGAAGATATTACAATTACGTAATGTCTTTTTATCTAGTCTATATTATGAAATATTTATTGACATTTTGGAATAAATTTCCAAGTAGAGGCTTTTGTTCATAAAATGCTATTCAATTTATTTAAAGCAATTACTTCTAATCAAAAGAGAGGAAAGTAGCGAAGGTATACTGCACGTAATATGAAACTAGAAAATGTTTAAAATATTCCTATTGCTTAGTTAATTAACCCAATATTATCCGCATAGTAAAAGTGCATTCAGGCCCCAGTGGTTATGCGTAAGAACCAACAAACAACTATAAGCTATAACTTTAACAACCATCAACTTCCATTATTGTATCAAAGTACAAATTATATATAATCCTAATTAAAAATATATATATATTCTTAAAGGAGGATAAATTTTAGTTATAAATTAACTTAAATATGTTCTATCAGATAATTTCTTAATTTCTTAACAGAAGTCTTACATATGATTTTCTGTTTCTTATTATGACATCAAACTTTGTTAGAATTTGAGTGTGACTAGAATTCTTTATTGAAGTACACGTCAAGAAAAAACAGTTTGGAATGCTATTGGAGTCCTATGTCAAATTGAAGTTCTATTTTGAAAGCTCATTGGGAATTAAAAATCAGTGTTATACTTAAAGAAGAGTTCGGAATGAAGAAAACAACTTGAAGAGAAAAAGAAGATGAAGAAAAAGAAAAAGAAGAAGAGGGGCAAAACGCCCGGCGCCGGCGCCCCTGTTTGCTATTTTGCCTCGGGTGCCCAGAGGCGGAGCCACCTGTGTCTGTTCCTAGACTTTTGCGTCATTATCTCCTTTTTCATTTTGGACTCGATTTTTTGGGTATCCTACTTCATCAACAACTCTACTAGAAGGGTTTGGACGTCCCCTATATGCTTCCTATAAATATTATGCTCTTTTATACAATTTTATGGTGTGAGAAAAGTGATTACTAGCTTAGCTTTTAGGATCTTTATTATTTGTGATGCAATAAAATCTGTTAATTCATCTGTCATATTTTCTTGTCTTCTTTTATTTTTTTGCTTGTGATCAAATACTTCATTATTGTGTCATATAACTTCAACATCTCAATTCGGTGGTTGATTTCATATAAAGTGGTATCGACCGATATGTGATCTTGAATTTTCAACAATTGGTATCAGAGATTTTGGGCTTAATTAACACAACAAGTCGTATCAAAACCTAGGTTCTGCAGTTCCGCAAGAGTGCGGAGTTTGCTTTGTTCGAGATTTTTGTTTGTGATGGTTTCCATGAAGTATGACATTCCTCTTTTGGATTGGAATACTAGATTTTCGCTATGGTAAGTTAAGATGCGTGCAGTACTCGCACAACAAGATTTAGATGATATGTTGTTGGGAATTGACAAGATACTCGCAATTTTGACCATGGAGGAGAAATTATGGAAATATAAGAATGCAGTTTCTCACATTCATTTTCATGTATCGAATATCATTCTTCAATATGTTTTGAAGGAGGGTACATCAACTGCTTTGTGGTTGAAGTTGGAGCAATTGTGTATAACTAAAAGTCGACAAGCAAGTTGCATCTGAAGCAGCATTTATACTTTCATCGAATGGTAGAAGGACGATTATTGGAAGATCACCTGACTATATTTAAAGAGATCGTCGCTAATTTAAGAACTTTGGAAGTAAAGTATGATGAAGAAATTTGGCATTGATCCTATTGTGTTCGTTGCCCGCTTCGATTTCTTCATTTAGAAACACGTTCTTATATAATTGTAATACTCTCACCATAGAGGAGGTGTATGATACTTTATTTTCAAAAGAGGAGATAAATCATCTAGCGTCTGAGACTAGAGATGGAGAAGGCCTTATTGCTCATGGCGGTTCTGGAAGGAGCAAATCGAAATCTAAATCCAGTAATAAGATTTTTAACTTCTGCAAGAAGATGGGGCACATTAAGAAGGATTGCTACAAATTGCAGAATAAAGAAGGTTAACTACAAGTCGATATGGGATTGCTACCAGTTTTTTAGGCATCCTACTTCATCAACAACTCCAATATGAGGGTTTGGACGTCCCCTACATGTTCCCTATAAATATTAGGCTATTTTATACAATTTTATGGTATGAGAATAGTGTGAGAAAAGTGATTACTAACTTTTAGGATTAGTGTAATATTTCTTCATTTTATTATTTGTGGTACAATAAAATCTCCTAATTTTTCTACCATATTTTCTTGCCTTCATTTATTTTTTTGCTTGTGATCAAATACTTCATTATTGTGCCATCTAATTTCAATATCCCATTCCGATAGTTGGTTTCATATAAAGTGGTATCGAGCGATACGTGATCCTTGAATTCTTAAAAATTGGTATCAGAGATTCTGTGCATAATTAACACAACAAACTTAAAATCAAAGCCTTTTAGATGAGAAAGTTGAGTATGTTATAATGTCATAATGACAAGTAAATGTATCGATTCAAGAGTTCAAGTTATGCATGTCACTATCTCTTAATAAGAAAATTGCGCACACGTTAAGTATTTGGTTAAAAATAATGTGTACTTGAGGGGACTTACTGAAATAAAAATTATTTTTACGAGGATCATATGAGAATCTAGCGAAGATTTAAATTGCAAATTGTTTGTACAATTATATATAATGGAAGTCTAAGGACCAATTTACTATTTTTTAAAGGTGAAGATTGAGTCAAGTGGCGTAATATTTTTTCACTTGGAAGTGATGTCTACTCATTTAAATTTCAAACTTTAAATGAATTAAAGAATTTATTCCCAATAGATACTTATATCTTCAATGCATTCCACCATATTTTTAACTACATGAGTAACTTTTGTAATTGTGCATCGACGCTACTAGGCTGGACCTCCTATAGGCATTAATTATATTTATATTATATTTTCAACAGATTAGATTGAAAATTCTAATTAGCTTTCGCAATTGCATTTCATAATGGGAATCACCTAAATTGAAATTTCACAAATAATTAACTAGCGGTGGATGGTAGATTAATATGAAACTCATCTGTTAATCAACTAATACAGCAAGAAAAACTCTGCGAATTTGAAGTTGCTACTGCTAGGATTTGCCAATACTTTTGATATGATATGATCCGTAGTTATGTGTATAGAAGACAAAAGTAAGTAACGAAATTATTAAATATATAATTATAGAAAAATATTTGTTCTCTTTAAAAGTTTTACTTTTATAAGATTAATAAATATCCATACAATAGGAGGAAGCATATGTTAAATTTCTATTTTAAAAACTGTCAATTATTGTTTGGCAAAAGCGTAGTGGGAGGATAAAAGATGTTAAGGGTCACATCCTATCAAGTCCATCTGGCTATCAAAGACTGCCCTAGCCATTATCATTAGAATAAAGGCCATCAACCTCTCTTAAAATATTAACTATGAGATATCATATAGAATTGCCTGTTTATTGTCGATTCTTCAAATTCAAATGTTATAATGACAAGTAAATGTATCACTTCAAGAGTTCAAGTTATGCATGTCACTATCTCTTAATAAGAATGTTAGGAATTCGAGGAGGTGATATTGTACGATTTGAAGTATAGATCACATAAACTAATAAACAAGAACAAAATTTAAAAGAAAAACAAACAAGAAGATGAAATTGTCAAATAAACATAATATTTTATTAAAGACAACTAATGAAAAAAAAAATAAACTTTTGCAACTTTCTACTGCTTTCAACTATTCAAACTGAATGAAGAGTCTGCTATTTATAGGAGACATGTCCAAACTCTAGCATAAAGCTAAAATATGGATCTAGGTTAAAAAATGCGTAAAATCGAAAAAGAATAAAACAAAACCGCGGTTCGCTCGAGCGATAAGCGAGCTACAACTTGTCGTTCGAGCGACAACTCGGCTCACTAGAGTGATAAGTGGGCGACGAACTCCCTATTCCAATTTTGCTCATCTCGCTCAAGCGATAAGCGGGCGTCCTTCCAGCACTGTCAATATTTTTTTTCTTCTTGGACCCTATTTTGATATTTTCAAACCCAAAACTCCACAACGCCAAACCCTAGACACAGTTTGGACCGAATTTGGGTCACAAAACCCAACAAAGAAAATTGTGCATGCACGTGTTAAATATTTGGTTAAAAATAATGTGTACTTGAAGGGACTTACTGAAATAAAAAGTGTTTTTACGAGGATCATATGACAATCAAGCGAAGATTTAAAGTGCAAACTGTTTGTGCAATTATATACAATGGAAGTCTAAGGGCCAATTTACTATATTTTAAAGGTGAAAATTGAGTCAAGTAGTGTAATATTTTTTCACTTGAAGTGATGTCTACTCATTTAAATTTCAAACTTTAAATGAATTAAAGAATTTATTCCCAATAGATACTTGTATCTTCAATGCATCCCACCATATTTTTAATTACATGAGTAACTTTTGTAATTGTGCATCGACTCTACTATGTTGGACCTCCTATCTTGTTATAAAAAAAAAAGGTATGGAGGTATTAATTATATTTATATTATAGTTTCAACAGATTAGATTGAACATTCTAATTATCTTTCGCAATTGCATTTCATAATGGGAATTACGATTACCTAAATTGAAATTTCAACTCTGTTTGGTATACATTAAAATTTTCATTTTCATTTTCAACGACACATTTCTCAATAAAATAATATTTTTCATCACATCAATAACTTTTCTTTCTTTTTCAACCACACATTCTCCATCAATCTATTATTCCAAAATACATTCTTTCAAAATAATGTGGCTCAAACACATCCGTTAATCAACTAATACAACAAGAAAAACTCTGCGAATTTAAAGTTGCTACTGCTAGGATTTGCCAATAATTTTGATATGATATGATCCTTAGTTATGTGTATTATAGAAGACAAAAGTAAGTAACCAAATTATTAAATATATAATTATAGAAAAATATTTTGTTCTTTTTTAAAGTTTTACTTTTAGCGTAGTAGTGATTAGCAATGCACTAATGAATATTTAGGTATTCGACTTCTTCTGTATCTCGAAACAATCCAAAATTAGCACGCCACTGTCCTATTAGGGTACGGCAGAATTTATGAGTATTGTGAAGTAAACAATACATATAATAACATTTTGATGGTACCTTCTAATCCAAAAGCTAAGTGCCCTTTGAGTCATCGAATTATGAATATAATAGAAAATTAATACTTATTATTTTCTTAATTAAATTAATAATGGTTAGCTTTACGTATTAATGATCTAGATTTCGTCATCAAGCATAACATTTAATACAATTTATAATTGCATCCCTTCATCACTAACTTCTGATCCACTTTTAAGCACTATATGTTGGAGATTATCCATTAATATATATGCGTAAAATTCATGCATTTCGTCAACTTTTTTAAAATCTGTTAAAAATCTGATTTTAATTCGCATAATGTACATGGTTCAATGTTAATGAGAAATTATGTCTATAGTACTGTTAACCTCTTCGTCTGAAAATTTAATTGAAAAGAAAACAAATTTACTTATTTATTTAATTTTATCTTCAACGTGCTAGCTCTTTCACGTACATGTCGTATTCCTATTTTAAACACAAGACCTAGATTGTATAGCTAATTTTAATAAATAAATGATGGTCATCTATATTTAGGGCATGTTCGGTAGAGATTAAAATTGGATTAAAATTGAAAAATTAGCCGTTATTGTTGACTTTTATTAGAAGAGTGGGACCCAATAACAGCTATATTTTCAATTTTAATTGAATTTTAAGCACGATCGAACAATCCCTTATTTTAAATCACTTTATGTGAAATTTAAACTTTAAACTACAATGGTAAAGTAGATAAACTTATTTATCTTAATAATATTTATATATAATTTTGATTTATTATGAGCTTATTTGGCTTAAGTATAAGAAGTTTGATTGTTATATAATTATGTTTTAAAACAGGGAGTTTTTTGTTGATCGTAATTGAAAAATAAGTAAGTTACTTATTTTGAGAGTGACTGGCTTTCAAAATAAGCAATTTTTTCTTTATAAAAACCCCATTCTGGCTAGTTCCTCATGCAAGGATCCTCTCTTCCAACAAAGCTCAGCTCTATCTGCGAGAGAAGCCCTCAATATAATCAACCTGCATGATTCCATCTGAAACCTTAGAAATGAATAATTTATTTGCTCTACAAAACCCCTTACTTTTCCCTGCTGATTTCGACAACTCGCCGGCATTTCAGTTCAGCAGATTCTTACCAAATTTACAAAATTGTCATATATCTGTTCCAGTGCATGAGTTCACACCAACCTCCTCATATATTAGCAGTAATTCAACCTCTGATGAAGCTGATGATAATCAGATCAGTATAATTGACGAGAGAAAGCAACGAAGAATGATATCTAACAGGGAATCTGCTCGAAGATCAAGGATGAGGAAGCAAAGGCAGCTTGACGAGCTAGGGGCACAGGTTTTGCGTCTTAGAGCCGAGAATCAGACTCTCATGGAGAAGTTGAATCGTGCATCGGAGAGTCGGGATAGGGTTGTTCAAGAGAATGAACGGCTCAAGGAAGAAGCTTCCGATCTTCGCCAAATACTGATTGATCTCCAAGTTAGCGATTCGTACGCTAGTTTTAGAGATTTTCTTGAAGATATACCTTGCAACACAGCTCATCTCATGGCTGAATTTTCTAACTAGTCCATCACTACTGCCACAAATATTCTCCACTATGCTGTTTTATAGAGAGAAGGTTATATTTTTACTTTCTTAGTTCCTTTCTTTGTGTTAGTAAATTAAATAACAACTTAAGTTTTTAGACGATCTGGTTCGTCATAGCAGGCAAATGTCTTTAGTTCAACTCTCACCCTACCTGCTTAAGAAAAAATATTCGTGTTAGGCTTGTCATGATCACAAAATCCAGCCTACAAGTGAAAGAGGTGATAACAGTTTATAAATGAATAAAAGTGTCTATTTTAATAGTTTTATTTATTTTTTTGATAAAACAATAGTTTAACCTTTTAAATGAGATTGTTGATCAACATGGTATTGAGCCCACCTATGTTGAGGGAAAAGTGTACTTGGTGGGTTAGGCTGCGATGAAAAGAAAGTGAATTAGGGGTCTGTTTGGTAACAATTAAAATTGAAAATATAATCGTTATTGAGCCACCTATGTTGAAGGAAAAGTGTATATATGGAGAATTGTACATGGTGGGTTAGGCTGCGATGAAAAGAAAGTGAATTAGATATATTCACGAAGGCCATATTAAAAACAATTTAAACTTTTAGATGAATCGGAACTAATCGTGTTCTCATACACTTATGGCAGCATGAGATCATTTGCAAGTATTTTATATATTAAACATGCATGTATATACCAGTCAAGAATTGGTTAAGTGCATGAAACATGAAAAATTCAGTTCATCTCGCGGCACAATTATTCAACTATTAGTGGAGAGAAGTTAATGAAAACAATATTCCCTTTGATCCCTAATGGATAAATTAAATAATCAATCGTAAGTCATAACTTTCCAATGATCATTCAGATTAATTACCCCACCAGGATCAATCATACATCAGTCACATCAAAGAAAAAAGCATTTAAGAAGAAAAACAGGTAAAATCTTATTTATTATATTAAGAATTTTTCTGTTTGTACATAAAATTTTTTGACAAAAAACTTACATATACTCACATGGGGTAGGCTCCAAGTGAATTAAATATTGCGAAAAAAAGGACCCCACCTATTTGTGTGTATTCTATAGGCTTTTTGTATTTTTTTTTCTATATACACAGCAATCATTTATTAATACCATGATAAGTTGTAATTAGTTTTGTGTGCTAAATGTGAAGGAATAAATCTTAATTGACAAAAATAAGATTGTTTGTTAAAAAAATTATTTGCCAAAAAAACTAGTTAAACTTCAATTGTAATCACATATTTCGTGAGAACTCATTAACTTTTAGTAACATCGTACAAATTATTTGTTAGAAAATTTATTAATTGCAATACTGTAAAATGCAGAAAAACTTATCAACTAATTGAGTCTCATGACAGCACGATGTCCTAAAGCGAAATTGCCCGTCGATATCTGCTGCGACCTCCGTGGACAATCACTTCCAAGATACAACAATCAAATAACCCAATTGTGCAGCAATCACAAATGATTTTCAGAACTCTCAGTGTACTCCAAAAATATGTAAAACAAAGAATAATATTTTACTGTATCGAAAAATATAATTTCATTTTTTGATGTATTTTTCTAGTGCCCAGATGTTTGTTTATATAGGCAGAAAATTGAAGAAACTGCCCACACCATAATCTAGCATTAATTTCAATTTTAATGACTTGTGATAATGTGTTGTTAATACTAGACAGTTAAAACAATAAAATTCTACTGGCTAGTTGACCCATTAAATAATTTTGAAAATGATTAAAAATAAATTATTTATTTAGAATCAATAAAGACCTTTTAATATAATGTGTGAAGCGTAGCTCGAACCACTGACCTCCCACAACAAATCTCACATTTTTTACCAGTTAAGCACTTTATCTTAATTAATTATTTCTTTCACATATTATATTTATTGTATAAATATATAACATTATTAACCAATATGTTAGGTTAGAATTATTTCTCTTAACAAAGTTGAAGTTTTAAGATAAAACCCTATGCCTTAATATAGTACAAAATCCATTAAGCTCAAATGAGTATTTAATCTAATTATTATTAAAAAATAAGGATATGATTTAAAGATTGGTCTCTTCAAACGAGTTATCATCTTACAAAAGAATGTTAAAATTTCATATCAAATAAGATTAATATTAATCAACATATAAGGGTCTGAATTATCATTCTTAACAAAGTTAATCTTTTAAGATATAATATCATGTCTTCATATGGTATCGGAATCATTAAATTAGAAGGAGCAATTCGATCAGTCTAAAAGCTTAAACGGACATAGATTACAAGAGTGATGTGCTCAAACGATATGAAATCAATATATAAGAATTTGGATTACTCCTCTTTACAAAGTTTAACATTTTAAAATGGAACTTCAAATCTTAATATTTAACATACACGGAGTGGCTTGTCGCCCTCAATTGCTGAGGCCCCATGGCCAATGTTGGGCTGTTGCGCAAGCAGTGTGGGACAAATGGTGGTGGAGATGCTGGTGATAGTGTCTTATAATTCAACAAACTACCATAAGAAGCAAAACAATAATTCTATCCCCTGTTTTTTTATCTTTTTGTGAGGGCAGCAATTTGTATCTTTCCTTTATTATTTACCTTATCAGATATCAAATAGATAACACTACGATTTAGGTGTTTCCATTTGCTCGTCTAGGTTTTAGTTTTTTGTCATGTCGCGTTTTTTATTTTTCATTTTAGTACTTGATATGGTAAATTGGCATGCACTAATAAATAAGAATGATAATAAATATTTGGTGACAAATTATGGATGGACACGATTTGGTCACACAACAATCGCAAATATCTTGCACATAATTTTACCAGTGCCATTTTTCTTGTACACTTGTTCTCTTATCTTTGTCTTAATCCTTGTCTCTAAAACATTGATAAAGATTTACTGATTGCTGTGCTACTCGTTGAAACCATGCTGAAGAGCTGTAGTGTGGCAACAATTTCAAATGACGTATGAATTCTACATCCCTGGCTAGCTAATAGAAGATGTCATCTGGAGTTAGGGATGGTAGAAGGGTGGAGTAGCTCGTCGGCTCGGCTCAACAAAGCTTGGCCCATGGACGGCTCGGGCTCGTTTCCAAGACGAGCCCGAGCTGAGCCAGGGGTTTGCTGGGCGAGCTGAGTCGAGCTCGCGAACGGCTCATGGGCTCATAAAAAATGTAAAGAAAAAGTAAAAAAAAAAAATTAAAAAAACACGAGCTTGTGGGCTCAGCTCGGTTGCTCACGAGCTTGTGGACCGAGACGAGCTCGTGGGTAGAGGAGTCGGCTCAGCTCAGCTCATTGCCACCATTATCTGGGGTGGATACTAATATGCACGTGTGCTCGAAATCGGGTGATGGTTCTGAATTTGTTCTTTTATAATTTTTGGGTTTTGAATTTGAAAAGTAGAAAGCAGAAAACGTTTCTTCCTATCTCTTACATAAATCGTCTAGAATTCTTGAACGAAATTATTTAGAATCTCGATTGATGAAAATCTCCGCCATTGATCAACTTAGCTTCGAATTATGACAGATCAGTGGGCGTTTCTCCATTTGGTTTTCTTGTGGTGCACCTGAAGGTAAATTTCATCAGTGGTCGGTGAGCTTTTAGTGAAATTTCGATTAATTTTCCTCAATTAGATGGTCAATTAACTTCAATTTAGTATCCAAATTTTATCACTCGCTTTCTTGCAATTTGTTGCGTACAATGTCAACTTATCGCTACATCATGTCATAAAAGTATTTAAAAAATAATTTAACCTATTAATTACATGAAAGACTAATTATGTTATAGTTGCTAACTAAACAATTTACATCTGCATGGAAACTGTAGGTGACAATATACGCGACACGACATAGGGAGTGATATTTTGAAATTAAACCGAAGTTGAGTGACCCAATTGATAGAAAATAAAAGTTCAGTAACCCAATTAAAATTATGTTGAAAGTTCATAACTGCAATGAAATTTACCTAAGCAATTCATCTTCTGCACTCAGGCCAATTCTAGCATGAACCCGACCCAATATATTGGTGTGATATGCCACGCCAACACGGTATGATAGGCTTTGGTAACGGTCCATTTAAGAATATATTCTAAAGTTTTTTTTAAGAGGAAATTACACACAGCCCTACTTATAGATTACCATTTTCATAAATCCCAACTCAAATTTCATATTTCCAAAATCAGGTTTTAATTAATAATTTAAAAAATATTTTATATTTTTATATCTATTTACAATAAATTAATTTATATATACTCCCACCTACCCTATCTATCACAAACCCTAAAATCAATTAATTCACCTCTAAATCCTCAACTCATAGTCTCCCGTGTCTCTGCTCTATACCGCCGCCGTCCTTCTCCTCGCCGTTCTCCACGATCTATGTTAGCACATGCCAACACATATTCTTGGAAGAGTATGGTTTACCAGCCAAGAGCAAGAAAAAGGGTTCATTCAATTCCCCGCGGTCCAGATGGAAGAGCCTTTCGAAAATCTGAAAAATGTGGGCTTTCAGGGGGCAATTGCGTTGGCAGACATGCACGAGTGTGAAATCAAGAAACAGTTTACAAAGAAATTGAAGAGCCAATTTGGGATTCGAAATAGTAATAGGCAGAAGATTCAATGCCAACCCAGATCAGCCTTTCGTTTATTCATCGAAAAACTTATGAATACCTGTAAAGATGGAAATGAGATTGAAATGGATAGGAAAGGATTTGAGATATGGAAGAAAATGTCAAAAGAGGAGAGGAAACCATTTGTGCTTCAGGCTGAAAAGATTAACTCGGCTTATGTGAAACTTTTGCTCGAGGAGGAAAAAGAGATCAAATGGGTGGATGATGAGGCAGATTCAGCTGATATTGGCAAAAGAAACAAGAACTATGACTAGTTTGAGATGGATTATGATTCTGAAAGATTCAGTGGTGGATTTGCGTGACCAATAAATTGATATTTGTGACCAATAAGTTTCTCGGTTTATGACCAATAAATAATTTGTGACCATTGAATTCGATAATTTTGACCTATGGTTGACGTTTCGTTTTGATTATTACAAACAAATCATGTTTATTGCTAACAAATTGATTTTTGAGTTGTCACAATGAATATTGTACAAGAACATATTTGATGGAACAAAGTTCGAGATCAAGAAATCGAAACACAAGTCCATGAACAAATCAAGAAATGCACGTCAAGCTACTTAAACTTAGCATTTAAAGTACTTTTACGATTATATGTAAAGGTAAAGCATTCTTATACTTGGCGATGCATCGTGATAAGCTCAAAGTCGAGATATTTGCACTAACTCTCGATACAAATGTTTTTCAAAA
>CAIGRF010218024.1:58243-70802 GCA_903798235.1 Fraxinus ornus
ATAATAATTATTATTTATTTAATTAATGTCTTAAAGTTTTATTCTTTTTTTTTAAAAAAAAATTATTATATGGGGTGATGAAGGGGAATTGTGAGAACTACCACCTCGTATGTGATAATTTCACACTATTGCACCAGATCCACATGAATTCTATTTCAAATGAAAGTTTTCAAAAAAAAAAAAATTTGAATTCTAAAAAAGCCTAAAAAAGTTTTAAAATGAAAGTCGATAAAAGTGTGCAAAAGATTTCTATTAATTAATTCCAAACGAATCTCTAAAAAATTCACGGAATTCATCACTAAAAAAAATCCATCAAAGCTTTCAAAAATTCCAATTGAATACATCCCCTTAGATTAAAATTTTAATTTTAATTTCAATCAAACACGGGCTATATGTTTCAACCTTCTCAAAATACTTAGATCTTGTTTTAGATACTTTATTTAAAAATTCATTTTTTTCTAAACTCATTTTCATACATAAATTAAAATTAAAAAAAAAATCTACTTTTTAACCACATATTTTCTAAAAAAATACTATTACAAAATTTATTGACCGAGAAAATGAAGCCCAAACAAATCCTTAGTGCTAGTAGCGAGCCCAGCTGCTAATGTCATTAGATCTGAATAACAAAAGTGAGCCTTCATTTCTCTTATGATTGGATTGGGTTAACTTTCTCAATTTGGTAACCTCTTCCCAACTAATAATGTTATTCATTTATATGGAAATTACAGGAAATCCTACTTTTCAAGATTCATATTCAAAATTCAAGGGGGAAGTTTAACCTTTCAAAAATCGGATGTTTTAATTAATATATTATTAAATTCAACTAACTTAGAAATCAACCCTACCTCCCTCCACCCACCCACCTCATTTCCTCCAAATCCGTTCTCTCTCTACCTCTCCTCTCTCTCGTCGTCGTCACGACGATTGAAGTGGCGGTCGTAAATGGTGCGACGATGATGGACCGGTGGTGGCTGAAAATGGTGGTCGTGGTGATGGCGTCGATCTAAAGCAGCAGCCACCACAACCATCGACGCTACCGTTATTTCCTTTGTGTTACACCCCACCCCACCCCACCCCACCCCCATTTTAAAACCCTAATTTCTCGTTCTTTTTTCTGTGTTAATGAAGCTAATCCATTTTTGTGCTCACAGCGGACATATATAAATGAATCAATCTGCTTGAGGTTGAATCTAGGGTCTCTACTTTTACATTTTTGTGTTTTGCAATCGGTAACTGGTGGTGTGGTGATCGACAGTTCGGTGGTCAAAGTGTGCGGTTGCAGATGCGGTGGTGATGCATGCGCGTAGAGGTATGCAGTGTGGTGGCGGGTGCTGTGGTGAGCGTAGGCCAAGTGTTGATGGTGATGGAGGTGGCATTCCGGTGTTCTGCTTGCAGCGTCGTGCGCGGTGGTCGCTCAACCGTCCACGACGTTGTACTCCAGATCTGAGTAGTGCTACATTTTTCTTTTCTTATTATTTTTTTTTTGTTGTGGGTTGTGGTGGAGGCGTTGTTGGTGTTGATGATGGTGATACCGTGCCGTTAGTGGTGAGTTACCGGCTGTGGTAGTGTACAGTCTTTGTGACCAATAAATTGGTTAATTGTGACCATAAAATACATTATGACTTGTGACCGAAAAATAATACGCGACATATTATTTTAATAAGTTGTGACCTATAAAATATGTGATTTGTGATCAAAAATAATGATTGACCAATTAATTTTAGAATGTCACCAATAAAATAAATGAGTTGTGACCAATAAAATTTTCAATTCATCATCGATGAATAATATGTTACCTAAAAATCGTGACCGTGATTCACAATTTATTAACTTGTAATCGAGTTGTGACCAATAAAAATTTTGATTTTGTGATTGGTAAATAATCTGTGACCTATAAAATTTTTGATTCGTCACCGATAAATAATATATGACGTATGAAATTATCGACCAAAAAAGAATGTGTGACNGTGACATAAGACTTTCTATTCGTGATCGAGAAATAACATGTGACCTATAAAATTCTTGATTTGTGACCAAAAAATAAGTTGTGACCAATATGAGTTGTTAATGTCACAGGTTTGAGTTCACAAGTCACAATAATTTTTTATAGGTCAGAAATCAATATAAACGGGTCACAAATCAATATTAACAGGCCATATGTGTTCGTAGAGTCACGGTTCAAATTTACAGGTCACATTTTATATTACCAGTCACAAGCAACAATCAAGAGGTCAAAAATCATGTCAACTGTAAAAAAAATATCGGCGGGTGGAACGGTCATTGAAATATTCGTCGGAATTAGAGCAATTGCCGAAACGGTAGTCGGAGCGTACGGGTGGTGGAGGTGGGGTGTGTTAATTATATATATATATATAATTAATGGAAAATTAATTATGTGATTTAAATGAATATCATTACTCCCCTGATAATCCCCCCATTAATGGAAAATTTCCATGGAATCCACTTGGCTAGATTTATACTAGATAATGATTAATGCGTAAACTGCTACAATTGATATTTGTCTTAACAAGAATGAAGCAAACCAATTTTGGTATTACAGAAATGAGAATTTATTTTTTCTTATTCTGCTTCTTATAATACACCATACCCCGGATCCCATCCGGATCCGCGACAAAACCCATGGGCCTATAGAACCCCAAAACCCGGGGCTCGGAATACAAAACAATATTTGTAATCCCCTTTTCTAACAGGGCGGTGATGATTCTCTCCATCACAGCCTTCCCCAATCCAATCCCCTGGAAGCTCGGATCCACAACCACATCCCAAATTATCGCATTAAACACTCCATCACCTGTCGCTCTAGCAAATGCCACTGGCCTTTTCGTCTTTTTGTATTCGACCCACAGAAGCGCGTCCGTGTGCTCCAGCGCCACCCGGATCTTGCCGGTGTCCCTCCGCGGGAATCCGACGGCGACAAAGACGGTATTGAGGTGGTCCAGGTCGAGGTTGTCGATCGTACGGTGGAGAGTGAATCCTCGTGACGACAGTGATTCGTCGGAGATTGAAAAGTTCGTTGCCAGGGGTGGTGTATTCCGTTGTTGGGCAAAAACGGCGGCGTTTTTTGGTTGGTGTTTGGGTGTGGGTTTTATGGGTATCAATGGCGTACGCAGAGCAATGGAAATTTGGTTATGAAGAAGCATATTTTTTTATCTTTTTTTTCTCTAATTTGACGTTGAAGATTTAAATATTTATAATTATTGATGAAGTGGAGGAGAAAGAGGGTATAAATCTTGTGGTTCTCATGTGCTTTTCCTTGCCTGAGAAATGTAGGCTCCATTTTTTGGATTTATATTTTTGTTACAAAATCATAATCATGCAAGAACTGCAAATTATTCTGTTGGGTTCATGAATCAATTTAAAAGAGGTACTTTCACAAAATTATTCAAACAAATTTTAATTTTTCAAAATTCTTGTTAATAAATAAAAGACACTAAACGTAATAAATGACCATTTCATAGATATCCATTCTCGATTTATAATTAAGAGACACTTTGAAATGAGTAATTTGAATAACTATTGATTTTACCAATTAATTGTAAAGTTGATCATCCGAGTCTTTCAATTTCAATTCATAGATGTAACAAATATCGAAAGTGTTTTTGTGTGTGTATGTGTGATGCATGGATGATTATATCTTAAGGATCATAATTCGGAATTGTTTGACTATCTTTTTTTTTTTTTTTTTTTTTTTTTTGTTTTCAACGTTTGCTTACGCAAATGAATTGCGTTATATAACATTAGTTTCGACTTATGTATGGTCGAGATAAGCTTCGTTCGTATCTTTTAGTTGGGTGTGTACGTATGTTAAGATGATCAAAATACTTGAAAATATTTGCTTTCCCTTCGTTAATAACGTGGTCACAAAACTTTTAAATNATAAAATAATATTATACATCAATTAATTAATTTTCGTTCTTTTTTAACCACGCATTATCCATCAATCTACTATTCCAGAATACATTCTTACAAAAATAATGTTGATCAAACACACATAAATCAGATCATTTCATAATTTTAATTTTAAAGCCCAAATCATTTTAAAGCTCATTAGCCTATTTTTGGTATTTGTATGCAATGAATTAATATTATTCGACAGTTAGTTATTTATATATTTTTGAATTTGGATAAGTTAATTTATAAAAGTTACAAATAAAATGTCATTAGTTATATTTATATAGTGTTGCTGTAAATATTAAAAAATTTAATTATGGCACGGAACCGAACCGAACAGAACCAAATCCGAACGGTTCCATAATTATATTTGGTCCCGACAGTTCCATTTATTAAGTACCCGAAAATTTTGGAACCGAATCGACCCACGACCAACCCTAAATTAAATCAACTTGCAGTCCTATCCGCTCGTAGAAATAGAATAGAGTGAGGCTCGAGTTAAACAAAATCATTGTTAATGCTTATAGCTTACGAGATTTGTTTTACTTTTACATACATTCATTTTTTATGACTTTCGAGATTTCTTTGAATAGTAATTAATATATAAATGATCGATATGAAAAAGAAAAAAACATAAAACATATATATTCTTGAAGGTACTTCCAGTGAAAAAATTGAATGTCTCGTTTAGATTATCAACACAATGGGAATAAGGATGAACACATTTTTTCAATAGAATAATGATATGTAGAAGGTATTAAATAATAAGTTCAATTAAATATAGTGTTATGAGATCCATTTTATTATATCTACAATGTGCTGCCACATGGAATGATGTTTTAACACAATATAAAACATTACTCTTTTTTATAACAGTGTTTAGTGTAGTAACAAACCAAAACCTAGACAACACTATAGTTTAAGAAGGTTAAGTGGCTCAGGTGCGTGATATAATGTAATGGTATAGAAAATGCTTATATAAATAGGGATCGTCGGAAAACACACGACATCTTTTTGGTACTCTTATTTTATTTCCCATCTTCAACTTTTCTCCCCCTTGAGCACCATTAGGTTGTCATAAAAAAAAATTTTGATACACCAACTAACAGTTGATTGTGAACAACAAAGAAGTTCTGTTAAAAGGAATCTTTCAGAGTCAATTGCAGGTGCGAACAATAAGCAAGGGATTTTGCTATTTGTACACCGATGTTGTGCCCCCTCACAATAAGGGGTGGCCACGCCAAATAAAAAATCGTGGACCCCTTATCGTGAGAGGGCTGTACACCCAGATGTCAATCTCCGTGTACACATAGCAAAACTCATAGGTAAGTGCGTTTTCTTTATTATGTTGATCTTCATATAACTCTTCTTCTCTCTCTCTCTCTCTCTCTCTCTCTCTCTCTCTCTCTCTCTCTCACACACACACATTTTCGGCTCTTGCACAAGTTTGGGGTAGATATTATGGGATTCTCACAAGCTCCTCAACAATCTAAAGCTCCATATAAGCGCATAAAATCGAGAACATTTTGTTGTGCCTTCTTTGTTTCTTTCTTTGCGTGCTTTACATTCATGACAATGGATAATTTAATTTTTGGGTGGTTATCTAATATGATAGACCTTTGATTATTCATATTATCAGAGAAAAAAAAAATTTGACAACAATTTCTTTTTTAAAAAAATAAATAAATATAACTTTAGTGTCTTTGTGAGTGTAGATTCGGTTTGATAAGGAAGGTGCCTATAATAATAGCTAGAGTGCAAATGAATTCGGTTCTTGGAAACTGACATGTGCTGCTTTAGTTTTGTGCTTAATTCATGTGTTAATCTAATATTATGTGAAATTCTGTGACACTGAGCACGTAGCCACGATCAAGCTACCATTTTTTTTACGTAGAGAAAAGTTATTTGAATCAAGTCGCTCTTAGGACCTCATTGAATGTTAGAACCTATAGGCCATAGGGTCACCAATACACTTGCACTATTCGGTGGGAGGTGAAGGGGCGGAGCCAGGAATTCATTATACGGGGGGCTAAAATTTTTAAAACGTAATGTACGAATAAAATTTATACTCCCTCCGTCCCAAAAAGATAGTCCTACGGTTGTTTTCACACGGATTAAGAAATGGTAGTTAGTATAGTTAGAGTATTAAATTTTACTATAGTTTTCCATCTATACCCTTTATCCCTTATCTAGGTAGTTGGTGTCTATTATACCAAGATGTATTAAATAAGGGTATATGTGGAAATGAAAAATTTAATACATGTTTAAAATGGAAACATGACTATCTTTTTGGGACGGACAAAAATAGTATACATGACTATCTTTTTTGGACAGATGGAGTATATAACAAGGAAAATTTTGAACAATTCACAATTTCACAACTTTTATGCCCACATTTCTCACAGGTAAAATTATTTTAAGCATCGATAGCAGTCAAGACTCAAGATTGCTTATGAATATAGGCCAAAACCAGTTGGGCAGCATTAAAATCAGTATCCAGCATTGTATGTCCATGACAATATATCTATTACTGTGTTTATTATGAAATCAAGGATAGATTCAACCAATATGACATGCTATTCTATGGATTCTAGCCAATCTAATGAACCCCTATCAGGTAAAGTGTATGTTATAGTACTCCAGCAGCATGTGCATACTGAGTGTAAATTTCAAGTTTAACCAGCGTAATGAAAACATAACAAGGGTTCTATTCACAGCTCAGATTCTATTTACAAGGCTTCTGGGCTTGGATTACACTGGGCTACAGCCCAGTGTAGCCCAGCACTGGATCCGCCAGTCAGGTGAGGTTAACGCTATGATAGTATGTTTTATAGAGTAAATGGTTTCGTTTTCAAATCTAAGACAATGAATTTTACATGAATATTCTAGGACCTCATTTTTTTTGGCCATCTGCCAATCATTCTGCACCATGTCGAATCCTGTAAAACTCCTGTCTGTACCTGTAGCATTGTTCTAAGTCATTGCATGAGTCAAGCTATGCCATTGGGGAAAAGTTATGTAAACTGATTTTCGAAGTACTCTTGGAACAAGACATGTTTTGGGCGCAGGTACAAATTTAACACCTATTCTATATACACTTTTTATCTCAAGACACAATGAAAGAGCTTTAACAGCTCTTTAAGACTTACAGCTCAATAACGAGACCTTGAAACTATATAACAAACATATGAGAGTTCAATAATCAACTTTTCAAATCCCATAATTAATTTTTTCTCTTCACACATTACAAACTAAATCATCTGGGGCCGGAGAGTTCCATTGCTTGAACAAGCAGAGAAGAGTCATCCGTGAGGTCAGAATATCTCTCCGAAGAGGAGAATTCATTGGCTCTGCATCTGGTAGCCTCGGCTCTTTGAGAAGCTTCCCACCGTTCTGCAAGCCCGTCTCCTTCAAGCATTCGAACTACTTCAGACATCTTCGGCCGATGGGTTGGAATATACTGAGTGCACAAGAGGGCAACTTGCACCATTTCCTCGAGTTCTATTCGATCATAGTTGTTCTTAAGATCCTTGTCAACCAGTACATCAAGCTTCTTTTCTTGGTGAATTTTCTTCACCTGTGGCCATACACATACGAGTAACAATCGGTTTGTTACAGAACTTTGTATTAGTATTTTGAATTATGCTTGATGTACCCTCGTGGCCCTGTACATATATCTTTATCCTAGTATTTTAGGAAAGGAAAAAGAATGAGTTGCTTACCCACTCCAGCATAGCCCCTTTCTGGTTTGCTAGCTTGCCGAACTCTAGAGCCCTCTGACCTGTGATCAATTCTAGCAGAAGAATTCCAAACCCGAAAACATCTGTTTTCTCCGAGGACTGGCCTGTGGAGAGATACTCCGGAGCAATGTGCCCTACGGTGCCCCTAACAGCAGTCGTGACGTGTGAATCCCTGTGGTCGAGAAGCTTTGCCAATCCAAAATCTCCAACCACAGCCTCATAGTAATCATCAAGCAATATGTTTGCAGCCTTTACATCCCTGTGAATGATCTTGGGGTCACATTGTTCATGAAGGTACAGTAAACCCCTAGCTGCACCTAAGGCAATACGTTTCCTCGTACCCCAGTCCAATGGGGGTGTGGCTGCAAAGATGAGAAATAGACACAATGCTTATTAGGGATTAAGCCCTAATCCTACTCGCAAGAGAAAGTGTATGAAACAAAAAACAGAAACACGCAGATCTATATTAGTTCACCCTCGATGTGAGAAATGGGATGGCTACCTTTGAGACGGGAGGCAACACTTCCATTGGACATGTAGGGATAAATCAAGAGTTTTTCAGTAGGTGTCAAGCAAAAACCATACAATTTGAGGAGGTTTCGATGCACTGCTAGGCTGATCATCTCGATTTCTGTTTGAAATTGGATCTCGCCCCCAATGTTATTGCCATCTTTGAGCCGTTTTACTGCTACAACAGTTCCATCTTGGAGATAACCTTTGTAGACATTTCCAAAACCACCCTTTCCAAGTATGTTCTTACCGCTGAAGTTGTTTGTGGCAATCTGAAGTTCTCTAAATTGGAATTTTCTCAAGTTTCCTAGGCATACTTCTTCATGATGATGTTCTGAAAATTATAAGAACTGTTAGTTTATGGAAAAATAAAATAAAATTGGATGTTTGTTAGAAGGTTTTAATGTGCGAATAGCTATGTCGCAGTTACCATTAATGTCGAAGAATATCTGCTGGTTGTGTTTATGTCTCCACCAGAGAAGGAAACCAAACCCAATAATCAGTAGGCAGATGCAGCCAAGGCTTGATCCTAAGGCCAATGCGACCTTGTGACTATTTGGCCTTCCTGATTGCTGCGGATCTTCAAGAGAAAACACAATTAGTTAGAATGCGAGGGGATTTTCCAGAGATAGAGAAAGACAGAGGCATTGGTGCAGTTCCAATGAGAAATTAGAAATTGAAACATGGAATTTCTGATGCACTTCAAACTCTATTACTCCCTCCGTCCCAAAAAGATAGTCTTATTTCCATTTTAAACATGTATTAAATTTTTGATTTCCACATATACCCTTATTTAATACATCTTGGTATAATAGACACCGACTACCTAGATAAGGGATAAAGGGTATAGATGAAAAAATATAGTAAAATTTAATACTCTAACTATACTAACTACCATTTCTTAATCTGTGTGAAAATAACCATAGGACTATCTTTTTGGGACGGAGGGAGTAGAAATTAACAAGGATTTGATTAATTTTAAAATCATACTTTGTGAATCATTCAAAGTGAATGATAGAGGAATTGGTGCAGTTCCATGACAGGCTGGCTCTTTCCCAGTTGCACATATCAAAGGATTTCCTAAAACACTGCGAGGTAAAAAGAAAAGGAATAAACAAATTAATCAAGAAACTTAACATCTTATTTCTAATGAAGCAAAATTGAAATCCGCAAAATTCCAAGAAACATACTTGAATGTTTTTGCAAGAAGCCTTGGTACTGGCCCACTCAAATTATTGAATGACAAGTCTCTGAAAAATGAAACAGAACTCAAATACCTTCAGAATAGAATCTTGTGATAAATGCATTTATTGTAAGCAAATAGATCAAGAAGATTACAGAAATGTCAGCTGAGTCAAGTTTCCCAGAGACAAAGGAATAGCTCCAGTGAGACTGTTGTTATTCAACCTCCTGTATTAATTTAAAGTGGTTAGAATTCAAGCATATGTGCTCCCAGTCGAGTAGCAAGACGCGAAATTGAGGAGCTAAGTTTAGTCGCGGGGTGCTTTATCTTTTCTTCCCACATACTTTTCTCCTACAACATTGTGTAAGTAGGTGCTTACAGGTATTGGAGGCTCTTCAATTGAGCTAAAGAAGAGGGAAATTCTCCATTAAGCAAGTTATCAGAAAGATCAAGCGTTTGAAGTTTTTGGAGCCTTCCCAACTCATGAGGGATTGGCCCAGATATACTATTATCCTGCAAAAGCCTGCCACAGAACAACTTAGTATTAAATCTTCAGATAATTTGTACCGCAATTAGTCTTTCAGGCACACAATACTAGACAGAGTTATACAATATAACAATCAAAATTTTAGTTTTTTTTTCTTCTTTTAACGCTGTCTATCCATTTCTTGTACATAATAGTGTTACTACTCACACGCTCTGGAGGTGCGTCAAATTGCCAATACTACGAGATAATTTGCCAGACAAACCTTGGCTTGGAATTGCTCTGCAATACCAGCAATTCGATTATTTCAGACTAAAATATGCAGAAATGTGAATTTATCATAGACTTTATTGTGCTAAGATCTGAAAGTGATTAGCTTACAGTGTGATGACTAGATTATCTCGAGAACAACCCACCATGCTCCAGCTACATGGATCAACAGCATTTTCATCCCAATTCAGAACTCCGTGAGGGTCTTTCAAAGAGTACTTTATATCCATCAAGGCTTGCACTGCAAAGATTTATTTTAAAAACTGTATTTTAATTAAAGTTAAATTACTTCTTAAAGGACTACAAAAATACAATACTATCCCAAACTCCAAGTGTGTGTTTTGTATGCAGTATTCGGCTGAATAGTACAACAAACAAAATTTTAGCTTATTTTTCTTATCGAGTACCATCAAATACTCTGTATCAAACACGTCACAATTGCAGGTTTGATCCAACCTTTGTACCGCACATGATACAATTGAGTTTTGACACAAGTATTGGAAAGAAATTGTTCGTAAAATCAACAAGATCTTAGCTTCTCTCTTCGCTAATATTTTCTTGTGGTATCCAATCTTCACAACTAAATATGTAGTAAGAACCGTGAAATTTGAAATTCATGGGCACCCCAGTATGATTTGATAAACTATTGCTATGAATATTTTTTAAACTATATCAAGAAAATGGAATTTTACCTTCATAGTTGACACCGTTTGGGGTAAGCAAAGCCCTTACAGAAGCCCAGAAGCCAAAGAAAGCCACGAAGCATAAAACAGCTTCTTCTCTTACCATTTGAATATCAGAGAAGTTCAAAAACTAGTAATATGGGTTAAAAATAAGGTTGTTTTATAGGATCCACCAAAGTTCCTTCTAAATTATCAAACAAGTATGTCACATGAAAACAGAACCATTCTTCATGCTTATCACACCAAATATTTACTGACTCACAGCTTCTGTCAGATCCCAAGAAAATGCAGAGGGTTTTCTTGAAAAAGTGAGGACTAACATAGTGTCTTGTCTGCCCCTTGTCCACCAAAGTTAAAAGAAAACAACATATATAAAAGTAAAATTTTAAATTAACTACAGTTAGATAAATTCAAACGTTGATGGGAAAAGAAAAGAAAATTCCATCAATCATCAATTTAGAGATTGGTTATTGGCTTCTTTATCTTTACCACAGAATTAAAAAAATTAAAGCAGTTGATATGCTGACTGTTACGCACTATAAGGGAAAATCTTGTCAGAATTTTTTTTTTTTTTTTTTTTTTNTTTTTTTTTTTTTAGTGGGGTCAGAAGTTTCTCACATATTTACAATACATATGTAATGTAAATAAAGATTACATGGACGTGTTTGGATTTGCTCTGGGTGAAGAGTTAAAAAGAGGACATGCGCATTGGGATTTGCTGTGGTTTTGATTATGGCCAGTCATAATCCAAACATTCCCTGTGTGTGTCATCTACATGACAAGATTAGGCTAATTTGCCTCAAGTATGAATGTTGCTACGTGTACAAACTTGGTTTACAAAATGTGTTGACAATATATATGCCAATTTTGTCAATATAACATCTATGACAAACTTGGTTTACAAAATGGTTGCCAAAATATATGTTGGCAAGATCTGGGTCAATGATTTAAAAAACAGTTTTTGAAATCATTGGTCCAAATCTTGCCAACACATATTTTGTCAACCATTTTTGTAACCCAATTTTGTAAAAGTAGGTTAGCTCGAAAATTAATGATCTAGATCTTGCCACACTTGTTTTGTCAACAAATTTTCTACAACTGGAATAATTGCTCAAGTATTTCTTTCTTGACATATTGCTCGGAAGATCGTGAAAAGTTTTCTATTTCATTTCCTTTTTCTGTGTTTTTTTTTTGTTTATTTTAAAGTTAAGGGCAAACTTGTTTTTCCCGTTACATCGACTTGTGGCAATTTTGGAGGGAAATTATTATTGGGGATGACGACCGTCTACAAAATGTTCAAGATGGCAATGTCAAAGGAAAAAAAAAAAAAGACACACACACACACAAACACAAATTGAAGACAAGAATACAACGAAAAAAAAGTTAAAACATAGATACGATAAGGGTAATTAACACATAACGTCCCCACTTTTCATTGTTATTGTGGAAAAAGTTCATACCTTTCACTTTTTGGCATTTTCACATTTCATTGCGCAAAATGTCATTTTCATCTATTTCCTCAATTAAAAATTATGAAATGACGAATTTAACCTTCTATTTAAATAAAACAAAAAGGAAAAAAAATGCAATCATAGTCCCAAGTTTTTTTAAAAAGCGCAAATGAGTCCGAAATAAATTATTTAAAGAGTAATTAGTACATAATATCCATATCCTTCACAATTTTTTTGCGAAAAATGTACATACCTTTTATTTCTTTGGCATTTTCACCCTTAATTACACCTTTGCTTGTGCAAATCATCATTTTCATCCAATT
>CAIGRF010218046.1:0-15685 GCA_903798235.1 Fraxinus ornus
AGTTAATCCTAGGAAAACAATTCTATAGATGAAGAGAAAACATTTCTTGACGTTAGCATACAATTTTGTTGCACGAAGGGCAGAATAAACCTACTTGAGGTGATCCCGGTGTTGTTCCTTAGTTTGACTATAGATGAGAATGTCATCAAGGTAGATGACGAGGAACTTGCCCATAAAAGGTCAAAGAGTCTGCATTGCTTGTATAAAAGTACTTAGGGCGTTGATTAGTTAAAAAGGCATAACCAGCCACGCATAAAAACCATATTTCGTTTTAAAAGTAATTTTCCACTCGTCACCTGGGGGTTCTATCTGGTAATACCCACTCTTCAAATCGATTTTAGAAACGATTGTAGCACAAACCATCATATCTAACATATCATCAAGCCTAGGAATGGGGAAAGCGATACTTCACCGTGATCCTATTGATGACATGAGGGCATGTTGAATGTCTTGTAATGGAGGTAGTTAGTAAAGTAGGTCCTGATGGAAGACATCCTAAAACTCTTGAATGATCGCATAGGCTTTAGGAGGGGCTTCTATTAAAGAATTCAATGGAGCCTCCATGACAACCAAGGCAAACACGACTGAATCGTCCATAAGTGTGCGTTCAAACTCCGTAGGGTTAATGATATGTAACCCTTTTCTTTCCTCGCTTTTCTTTACCTCATGCGAGCCAACAGTTAAAGCATTGCAAGTGGGAGGACGTCCTTGGAACTTCAGGACTTTTACTTTTACTTTACCCTACAAGAGGAACTTTAGATGGGGAGGCCCTAGGATAGACTTAGTGAGGGGAGTGGATGCTAAAGAGATAGGGATACGGTTGTCACCACGATTTCTATACGGAACCCTAGTAACTAACTCATAGTCTCGGACAAAAGAATAACATGGTCAAGAGCGGTAACACCTCGAAGGACAAGCTCATGTTTAAGATCATTTTGATGCATTGCCTAACCCTACTTAACGTCATGGTTTCATCCTCGACGACCTGGCATCTGATTCAAAATTTATCAAACTGAATAACGTACTCAGTCACTGGTCGATTTCGCGTAAGAGCTTTCCATTAATCCAACAAATTACCCCTATTCGATTGGGGCAAGTACTTCTGTTGAAGTTGGTGCTTCATTTTATCCCAACTCCCAACAGGGTGAGCACGACGTCTCTCAAAGAGCTCATCAAAACTCTTTGAAAAAAGTATATTAGTGCCAGCTAATTTCACACTAACAAATTGAACTCTCTGGTCTTCCGAAACCCCATACTAGACAAAGAAACGGTCCATATCTCAACCTATTGGGTAAATACCTTAGAGTCTAAGTAACCATCAAAAGTTGGGGCATCCAATTTAATGTTTCTAAAGAAATGCTCATTGTGGCGAGGAGGAGAGTGAGTATCGTGACAATGACGTTCTCGCTCCCGTTCACGAACTTGATGTCCATCCCTATGGTCACATCTAACGTGTTGTCAGCCTCATTAGGGACGACGATAATGCCTATTACTGGACGCTTTCGAGTTTTCAGTTTCAGTCGAATGTAGGGTTTGCTCAAATGTGGACAACCTAGCAACTAAATTTCTATTCACTTCACGAATAGCAGCCATCTCTGTTTGAACATCCGTTAATTGAGTTTATAATTGTTGTTGGTTAATGACAACTTGTGCTAATTGTCGGGTGAGGGCATCAAATTGGGATGGGTCCATGGTCAGGGTATTGGTACTAGATATGACAAGACGACCACTACGCAACTGCATGCAACATACTATCAGCTACATGAAGTGTACTGGACTAGATATGACAAGACGACTACTATACAACTGCATGAAATGTACTACCAGATAAATGAAATGTGTACAAAGATCAATAAACAACTCGATTAAGAACTGAAAATAACAGCCTGAGCGTTTAAATTTTATTTTATTTTATTTTGGAATTATGTAGATCCAAATAAGGCAAGATAATACTGTTGATCTATGTAAAATAGCAAAATAAAGGGTCAAATACTAGTTAGCAACTTAATCACATAAAATAAGTAAGATAAATGTGGAAATATAACAAGATTAGGGATTTAGGGACATGAATTGTAGGTAAAGATTAGAATAATAGCAGTACAAAAATTTAATTGATACACGTTTAAACGAAATAGTAATGTAAACTAAGGATAAGAAATATTAGCTCTCATTTTGTTCGTCGAAGTAATCGAGCCAATCACAAGGTCAAAAGGAGGTACCTACAAATGTATGTTAGAAGATACTTTTTTTAAACCAAAGCAAATTAGACTATAATAAAATTAGGGGCCCAAACTGATGCCCAAATTACCAATCAAGCTATACTTATACACAGACAAAATTGAGGCCCAAATATGGAGGCTGGTGCCAGCTTCGTCTGCTCATCATTTCCTTTAGGTACTGTTACTGTTGTCGGCAAAGCAAGTTAGGTATCGCCAATGAGGTGAGTTAACGTCATGGGTCATAGATTAGATGCAGCCGGTGAGATTTCTAGGTCAGTGTCGACAGCTGGGCTTTAGTTTGACGCTGCGATTCAGGTTCGGGTGACATGATGGATGTGTCGCAAGTTTTGACTGGTGGCGGTGGAGTAAAAAAGTGAGTGGAGGTAGTATTGGTTGTGTAGTAGCGCGAGATGGGTTCCTGTTGAATTTGTGTATCCATGCTGGTGTTAGTTGCTGTAAGATGAAGTTGTAGCTTGGGCCAATTTGTAGATGTTGGGTTTATGGTGAATATGCATTGGCTGTAGCTGGTATGTATTGGGGATGTGGTGTTGCGGTGTTATAGTTGGTGGTGATCGTGAAGTCGTTGACCGTTCATGTTATGTAGTGAATTGGGAAGATGACAAGAAAAATTTTGGATTGTAGTTTAAATTTTGGGATGCAGGTTGATGATAGAATGTAGGATTAGCTCCAATACCAAATTTGATGGAGAATTAATTTGGTGTAGAATGAAATTGAACAATTATTCAAACTGTAGAAAACATAAAAACAGAAGCAAAAGAAATAAAGGAGTTAATTGTTTCAACAGTCACCGAACTTTACAAAGTGTCACGTTTCACTAATTGAACTTTAAGTTGCACCAAATCACTAACTGAACTTACTTAAGTTGCACTCCATCACTCACCATGTTATTTTTGTCAATAGTATTTGCCTAAGTGAACGACAATTTTCACAACTGGCCATTAATCCCCTTCTACATTACAAGCTAGTGTCATGTCAATAAAAGAATTCGGCCAAACACGTCTTTCATAATGAAAGCGTCAAACCCTAATTCCCAAATGAAACACGTCTAACCTAGATCTCTCCTCGAATCTCTCCTTGAAGAAACCCTAACCCCAAATCTCTCCTCTAAGAAACTCCCAAATTGTATGAACCCTAGCCCAAACATAAAATCGAACAGAAACTGAAGGTTCGGGTGGGTGATTCTCAAAACTGTAGGAATGGAGAGAACAAATGGAGGTAACTGAAATTTTCCCATCTCTGTACAACAATAATTGCGTTGATGTTAGATTTATTGTTCGAAGTAGAAGTTTTCGATATCAATGGATTTGTTGTTTGTGGAAAAGATTGCTGCTATTCTACTGTTCGGATGTAGTTGCCAATTGTTGGAAGCTAGAGTTGAGTTTTGATTGTTCAATTTGTTTCTTCCCCAGTTGCTTGTGCTTGATTAATGTTTTCTATTTTATGTTGGCGAAAACGTCATGCAGATGTAAAATATTCATTTGAAATGGCTATTGTATTTGACCAAGTTATATTTATTTGTTCAAGTAGTCTGCAGTTGATTGGAAGCATCTGAAATAGTTGATTCACTAGTTTCTATTTAGTTGTTTCGACTGAGGTAGGAATCATTTAAATATGATAATGTAGTTATTTTGAATTCAATTTTAGTTACCAGCATCTAAAATCACTAGTTTCTATTTAGTTGTTCTAACTGAGGTAGGAAGCATTTGAATGTGATAATGCAGTTGATTTGAATTCAATTCCAATTACCAGCACTTAATGAGTTTCTATTTAGTTGTTCTGACAGAGGTGGGAAGCATTTGAATATGATAATGCAGTTGATTTGAATTCAATTCCAATTACCAGCACTTAATAAGTTTCTATTTAGTTGTTCTGACTAAGGTAGGAAGCATTTGAATATGATAATGGTGTCTTATGTTTGCTTCTGACCAACTTTTTTTGTGTGTTAGGAAAGAATAAGGGCATTTGCCATAGTTGCAGACATACAGAGCACCAATTGTGGACATGCCTAAAGAAGCAAAGATGTACAAATTGTGGTAATGGTTTTATAAAATGGATGGAAGTAGAAAAGATCGCAAACATTGGTCGGTTATTCTTTTGTTGCACTATAGATTGCGGATTTTTCGAGTGGAGTAACGTTGCGCCCAACAAACGTGTTCCATTACAAGATAAGGGCCAGTCAAGTGGTGTAAAAAATGAACGGGAAACAAGATACGATTGTTCAGCCATTCAGAAGGCTAAGCATCAAACTGAAGATCTATTGGGTTTGTTCAAAACTTGTACTCAAATTACCGAACAGTCGGACGTCGAGATATCCATCAACATTACGTTCCACAAGGAAAAAGGAGATGTGGCTGATAAACAAAAGGGAAGCGATTAGCGAAGACGGTCTACCTATGTAGTTGATGAGAAGATTGTTATGAAATTTAATGTTCTCTTATGTAGAATTTGCTTATCATATATATTTCATTGTGATGTAGTGTAGCAAATATTATTTTACATATCCAGTGTTGATATTTAGTTTACATATGCAGTGTTATCATGATTGTGAGTAATTATGTTGAGAATGACCTATTCCAGTTTTCAAAATCCTTCATGGCCTTTGGTTCAGTTTTGGTGGAGTGTTATCATGATTGTTGCAGATTGTTATAAAATAGCATAGATGACAGTAATTGGTTTTTCATGGTTCATTTTTAGTGGATAAGCAAAAGGATGAATGGTGTCTTTAGGATGGAGAATGGATTATGTACAAGTTAACTACTGACCATGGATAAAGAGTAATACAAATATGCACACTCTCAGCTCTGTAATAAGTATCAAATTAGGCAAAACCAATTACAGATCACTTTCTATTTGTCTTTTTCCATTCAAAAATAAAATGCATGACATAGCAGATATCCTAAAATAAAATGGGAAAATGTGCTTCCATTCTAGTTAAATTTAATTTATATAGATTTAAGATATTCAACCATGAAGATTTTCTATGGCAATGAAGTAAACAGCAACACGGTACCAGAAACAAAGACTTAGATAACTGATGGAATAGTTACATTACAATCTTTAGGATCACCTTCCACTACATTCAATAAACATTTAAAAAACCAGCATTAAACCAGCCTAGATATTCCAAAAAAATGCCAAAACTAGATTCTTATGTACATCACATGAAACCACTATCAACATTGGCACAAAAACTTCATCCAAAATTAGGTAGGACATGTATATGCAGTCATCAAACATGATGTCCCATCAATTTCTTGAAGTTCCATCATCCACTACCATCAGTTTCTTGAAGTTCCACTTGCTCTGTCAACGATGTTCCACCATCAGGGATGGAAAGAGTTGGCCCATCCTTGAGAACAACATGTTGCTGCTTAACCTCAGGAGTTGGCATAAAGTGGTAATTACGAACTTCATCACATGATTGGGTCGAACTAGATCCATTTCCTCGTTCGGGAACTAGTTTTCCCTATCAATGAAAAACAAGAGACATTATCAGGAAGGAATAATCTCAACTGATTATGTTCAAATGATAAACCATAAAGTACTTACATGTCTTCTGAAAACTTCCAAAGCGCGCTTCCTCGTATCGATTGGCTCCAAAAGTTCCGCAAACCAGTCCTAAAGATTCGGGAAAAATGTTAACTTGTTATTTGAATTAAAATAAACAATAGAAATCCAATTAACTACTTACGCCCTTAGGTGCATCAGGTCTAGAATGATATCTTTTATTGTGGCCCTTAAGCTACATATTGAACATGTCATTGATACTCGTCCTTTTAGCCTGACATGCGATTTTTCCTGGGATGTTACTATAACATCTTCCTCTGCTTGCCTTCTCCTTTTCTTTTTCTTTCTTCCCTTTTGCGAAGTCATCCATGATGGTGGCATAATATGTCCAACTGGGGCCACAATCGTATCCCATTGATAGGACTCATAATCTTATCGTAGCATTTCAAATATGTGTCCACTGTATAGCAGTTGTCAACATACTCCTCCGGATTATTTCTACATTCCCATATAATGGCCAATGCATGGGTACACGGTATTCCTGTCAAGTCCCACCTCCTACATGCACAACTCCGTTCTTCCAAGTCAACGACGTATGAATCTGACCTACAATCAACTTGCCATCTAGGCCCTCCGAAAAAATGCAATGTGCATTCATTTGACATCTCAACTATCTTGGCAAGCCTTTTTTTAATTCTTGGACATAATCGCCCTCCGCACATCCTCGTCTTACTTCGACAATCGACGCTTCTCAATTCTAGTCATAAATCCCAACTGCATATCTCTCAGCATAGCTACGATCAACTTCTCCCTGTCATCAATTAGCATCTTATTTAAAACTTCACACAAGTTGTTCAACAACATATCACTACTTCAGACGATGGACATTCCAAATCGTCGACATTGTCATTTTCGTCTACAATCATTGCAAGCTCTCCTTCTTCTTCAGTTGCCCCTCCATAACAACCTACCTTAATTCCCTCCGTCACATTACTGTCGAAGAGTCTATCATCTTCACCAGTCGAGAAGTCATTATATGAATCCCCAAAGTCAGTGTCATCCTCCGTATCTATCAGAGAAACGAAAAAGTGAAAATGATCAACCAAAACAAACAAGCCGTAGAAGAAAGAATGTAGGTAATGATGGAGAAATTGGTAACGCCCGTTGTTTATATTCAGCAGAAATTGGAGAAATTCAACACTCGCACGTGAAAAATAGCACCACGCCAACAGAGAACAGCAAAACTCATAAAAGAAATCAAGTGATCACCGACATTAAAGAAGAAACAAACAAAAATATTGAATGGGAATTACCTCCGTGTGGACCCTCCATGTGAAAGTTTTGGAAACCCCAATATTCGTGGTTGGGGTGGGGCCTTCGAGGATGATGGAGGGTTAGGTTCAAGTCTGGGTTCACGCTCTGCTGAAATCCACCGTCTACGCTTCAAATTTTGACTCTCTTTTCTCAGCCTAGGGTTCCATTCCACGCGATTCAAGTGTACACCAGGAGGGTTAGCTTCAAGTTTTGGCCGGATTCTTTTATTGACATGGCACTAGCCTGCAATGTGGAAGGGGATTAACGGCCAGTTGTGAAAACCGCCATCCACGTAGGCAAACGCTATTGACAGAATTAACACGGTGAGTGATGGAGTGCAACTTAAGTAAGTTCAGTTAGTGATTTGGTGCAACTTAAAGTTCAGTTAGTAAAACGTGACACTTTGTAAAGTTCGATCACTGTTGAAACAATTAACTCGAAACAAAGGAAGAAGCCAGCAGAGGAAAAATGAAAAAAGTCTAAGGGAAAGGGGAAAACGTTGGTTGTGGTCAATCGAAATTTTATTTCTTCATCAAATGTTCCAACTATAATGAAAAATCCAATAAATAGTAAAAACTTAACCTGCTAGTGAAGGATTTGGGTCAACCCACTACTACAAACCCAATAATAGAAAACATAAATAATAAAACTCACAATTAAAAAAAAAAATTTCTCAATGTGTAAGCCCAATAAAAATAAAAATAAATCTCAATGATGTCCGCATCATATTGCTTGAGCTATATAAATGATAGTGTAATGATCAATTTATTGCATGCACAGTGCCAGAAATCAGTGTCTATTGGAAATTTTGTTACGTAAAAGAATTCTTTTACATATGTGAATCAAAGCACAAAATTCTTCAAATATTTGGGGTTAAGAATGGACCAAGCTGTAAATTGGCTAGAAGTATTGAAGATTACACCATTCCTTCATTTGCAAGTTCTTCTAACCCTCTTTTGAGCCTCTGTGAAGCAATACGACACTGATCTTCAATCAACCCACCAAATGAAATCCTAATATACCCAGGGCAGCCACTGGAGGATCCCGGGATTAAGACCACCCCATGTTTCCGAGCTAGCCAGCCAACTACTTCAAAGTCATCGGAAAATTTATCCGGAAGCTTTGCCCACAAGTAAATTGCACCTTCTCCACCTTTGACAGCATCCTTACCCAGTGGAGATAAAGCTTCTAGAAGAAGTTCTTTGTTTTTGACGAGGTCTTTGACTTGATCAGTGACCCACTTGGGCCCCATTTCCAACGAGTGAAGCGCAAGTCGTTGTGAGATAATAGAAGCACAAATGGGGATGTTGTCCTGGACTTTAAGGAGTTGAGCTGATAAATCTTTCACTTCCGAAGGGAATGCAATCTGCAATAATGAAGATTTTCAAACTTTAACGCCCAATTTCTTGCCATCACATCAATACTAACGTCAATAGAAAGAAAAGCCAACTGGCAAAGAATTTTCACTTCAAGACGATGAATTTAATGGGGCGATGTTCCATGAAAAATAACTAAAAGAGTGAGAGTGAAAGTGAAAGTGAAATCAAAAAATGATAGTGAAACAAGAAATTATAATCGATCATGCAAAGCAAAGCATAAGGAACTTCTCTCCTGTCCAAATCATTTGAAATTCTTGTCAAACATAACATCACTTACATATCCAACTCGCCATCCCATCATTCCATAAGCTTTAGAAAAAGAAAACAAGTTGACTATGTGATCCCCCTCTAGACAGACATGCTTCCGACCATCATACATGAAGTACCTGCATATAGGCTCGTTACTCAGTTATTACTTAACTTAGTTCTTCTTGACTATGAAATTAACTCAGTTGGACTGCCAGATAGTACGACCACAACGCTTAATCAGAAACTAGATAAACAGAATCATATTTGAAGTGCAACAGTGTGGAGATACAAAAAATAAAAAAATCCCAAACTGCATTCCCTTTATCAGTAAATTTTGACACCTCAGTCTTACAACATATACTTGTGCAGCCTCTGTTACACGAACGCTTCAACTAGGGTAGTATGTTTGTGTGCCGAATACTGACACTCTACCATGATCATTTTTCATTTTTCAATAGAAATATTATATATTTTTTACTCAAAGTTATTAGTAAGTAATAAATATGTCCTTATATTTAAAATATTTCAACAAAAAAAAATTAATAACACGGATAAAACTAAATTTGTACTATATAATGAAAAATTTTAAAAAAATTAATCAATGTATCATGTGAGTACTTTTTTGAAAATCACGTATCAATGAATCCGACACATTATGTTGGACACAAATGTCTGTGTCAATGCATCATAGTGTGCAGTAAATAGTCAAATAGGGTATGCTTTGAAATATGGATCCTCAAAATGGGATGGGCGATCTTATTAAAATACTGATTGCACATTCCTTCTTGGCACATTTGTGTTCAAAACAGTGCAGCATTGAAGCAAATCTGTAATATCTTACTCACCATGATATAAAAGAACTCTAAAACTTTGCTGAATGGACAGAAGCAATATGACTATACGATACACAGAATACACGATTAAAAGTCTACAAATTTAGATGTTCAAGATTATTAGGCACCTACAAGAAGCAATATCAAGAAATATCAACCTCATTTAATTAGTTATGAACAGTCAGCTGTTAGGCTTATAACAAATTATAAAAAAAATTTATATAGGAAAACTGTTTGACCAGACAAATCTAATTGCATAGTCAATCTTATTAATATACGATTTTTGGCATCTATTTGCCTCAAGGTGAAATAACTAACCCAATAACTCAGCACTAAGAAGAAAGGAGGAATATACTCACTCATATGTATTGTCTACCACAAGCCAACATCCGGCATCTTTGCAAAGGTCTGATATTCTCTGCTTAAAAGCAATATAAGCGAAACATAAGGTTACTTACCAAATGCGGATAAAGACACAAAAGGGGAACTACGTTCTCAAAAGAACATTTTAGTTACAGGAAGTAAAACTCCAGCACTGAATTCTTTTAAACGCTACGCACACAAACACACACACCCACCTGGAGAAGTGGCTCCGGAATGTAGGTTCCAGAGGGGTTGCCAGGATTTACAACAGTAACAAGCTTTGGAGTTGGTTTTGTATCCTTTAAAGTCCTCTCTAACCAGTCTGAACAAAAAGGCAGTTCAAATCATTAAATAATCAGTAATGTAATACCCCAAGCATATTTTTGAGCCTACATGACGTTCCTCAGTCATAATGCATACTTGTACTGTAAACTGTTATGTAATCAATGTTGTTCTAACATGAGACAACATTGGTCACTTCGTTCTCTTAAAGCTGCTATATGTATTCAACAATATAACTAAAAGACATTAACTATAATGTTCAGAATGTCAAATCCATCATAACACATTAGTACGCTGAACTAAGGGAAGTTTCTAATTGTACCATCTTTAACGAAACAAAAAGGAAATGATCTGGTTCTTGGTTAATATTCTGATATTCGAAATTTAAATTATCTTTAAGGAAAATGCAATCAAATTTTCAATCGCATGTTCAACATAGATGTCCTTCCACAATTGCGGTAGAAGTTATCAACCCCCTGTTATCTATTCAATCACAAACTATACAATTTCATAAGCCATTCCCATGGCGACTGGTGTATAAGTCCTTCCTTTCCAAGAAAAAATGAGATCATCTGATTAAAGTACAATTTCTCATCGTTAAGTTTGACATTTTGATCTGAATCCCAAATTCTGTGCTAATCATCTCATGAAAGATGGGAAATATAGAGCTAACATCGTGTATTCATTTTCGAGGAAGTCAGCCTTGTACAATCATCAACAAAGGACACAAATGCTTTACCTCCAAAAGACTGGGAATTTGAGAAGGACCACATACATCGTATGCAAAAGAAAAAAGTTAAAAACAAATTTTGGATTACCCAATGGAAAAGAACACATATGTTTAGCTAATTGGCAAACTTCAGAACTAAAACTCTAACATCCAATTTGTCCAATGCCAAGGGGAATACCATATTCCTCAACGAAAAGTATGGATGACCTAAGCGAAGATAGTGCAGCCACTCTCAGACTTTTTACGACAAACTTTTTCAAAAAGCGAGGTTGTGGCAGAGAGTCGCCATTGCCTAAACTAGTGGTGCAAGGATGTGACACACAGAGAAAAAAAAAATAAAAATACGAAATTCACAAGCCACCTTCTAAATCTTGTTGATTCACTCATGAGTATCATTAGTTCTCACAAGACACTGAGAATTTTGACTCTTAGCATACAGAGAATCGGACACGTAATTGAGAGGACTCGATTCTGCATTGCATAAGTGCCCATTATAGCTATCCCTAGATAATCCCTATGTGCAATGCATGATTCTTTCTACAATGGAGAAAATTCGTCCTCGAAATTTAAGCACCCTATAAAGTGCCAGTAGGATTTTTCTACGCGATTTTCGATGCATCTGGACTCCTCATAGGAATTGAATCCTATTTTTGTTGGCATAAATGATGCGTCGAGTCATCGTATCTTAAGAACCAAATGTTGTTCAATTTGTGTCATGCAATCATGATAATAGGCAAATAGGCATCCTCCAACTATCATACTTCATAGTCGTGCATCCCCATAATGATATGCACAGGAGAGAATGTAGCTCTCATAAAAACTGATGTAGAAAAGCACAGAAAAAATAGTCACAGCTAAATTATTAATTCTTACAGAAAGATCAGGAATTTGGTTTCTTTGACTTATATAAAATACCGAGAACTGGACACATAAGTTGGGAAGACTCAATTTTCCATTCAATATCTAGCTCCAATACCATGAAACAAATTATAATTTTGCTTTACATTTTTAAATTCAGAATACAATTTCTGCGACCTTTAAATGACTACCCTAGACATTAAAATAAGAAAGTTATAATTACGTATCACTAATTTGTTCTATAAATTACGGGGTCAGACCAATGATCAGTCCTATACCTAGCAAGGATCAAAGTTTACAAAGGATAAAGGGAAGGAACGAAAAATAAAACAGATCATAAGAATCCACCAACATCATCAACAATAGCAAGTCATATCAAAGCAGAGTTCTGAGTATTGCAATTTTTAATGGATTGGTACAAAACCCTTTCCAAATTCTTGGAATACATCAAAAAACTTTGGCTTTGATTATGAGAAAAAAGCAACCAGCTTATGTTATTATGTACAATTTCGAATCTGAATAGACGTTCAAAATAGATAGTTCCTGGTGCAGGATGACATAAAGCATGCAGGATCATTAAAAAGCGAGATTAATCAAAATTCACAAAATATTATAGTTTGATCATTAACCTGCATCTGGATGAAGCGTCTTTGGATCACCAGGACCGACCAGAATGTCAGTGACTCCTGTCATCTGGAATGACATATATGAATTGAAGTAGTATGGAGCAAACATGATGACTGAATCTCCAGCATCACACAGTGTAAGAACAATATTAACAAAAGCCTGCAACAATTTGGAAGATCATTTTAGTTAGAAAATAAATAATGCACAAAATGGGAACAAAGAATCCTATTTTGGTTACATGCCAAAATACATAAATTGCAATATACACCAACTAATTGGCTACCCAGTTGAAATCACATTCACCATTTTAACACTACAATCAATTATCCAAAGAGTTTATTGTATAGAAACTCAAACGTGAAGTGATTTTGTGAGTTCGAAAAACTTAGAACTCTGAAAATATCTGGCTGGAAACTGGGAAACCTTGGATAAGGAAACATAGAAATCAATGACAAAATTTGATAATTAAAATGAAATTTCAAAGTGATTCACAAACTGTTTTCAACTGTTCAACTTCCTTAAAGGGCTACAGCTATAGAGGTGCAAAAGGATAGGAGATTAGAAATTGATGGGATAAATTTTCAAACCCATAGAGATCAATAAAGGAGAGTGAAAAAGAAAAAGAAGTGAGAGGCAAGCCGATCACAAAATACATGTGGCTTATGTGATTACTAACCTCAGCACACAAAGAGAAGTTTAGAAACTTTCCCATGCATGGACTAGTTGTCCAACTGATTTTAAAGAATCTAAACTCCTATATATCTATTATCAACAGCCCAACTTCATACCTGATTTGCACCAGCAGTCACCATCACTGAGGATCTGTGTAAATTATTTTCTTGCCGTAACTGCAACAAGAAAATGAAATGAGTGGTTTAGAAGAAGTGGGGAAAAAATTGGCCAGACACGGTTGTATGCTGATTTTAATTCCACTCAAAGGTCTTAACTTATATGATGAACCAGTGAAATCTGTTTAGTGATTATCTTCCAGAAATGAGCCTTTACAAGTCTGTTTAATACTCCATCAGTTGATAATAACATGAATTATTTAGCAGAGTCAAACAATTTGCATTGCATGAGACAAACTGTAATAACCACCAAAAAAAAAAAAAGAAAAAAAAACGCTGAAGATGTAAAATATTAGTTTACCTTTTTCAATAATGCTTCCCTGAGCTCAGGAAGACCTTCATCAGCACCATAACGACTGATCACAGGCTCCCATACAAGTTCTTGCACCTTTTCTAGAGCCTGTTTAGGCGGTTGCCAGTACACTACCCCCTGTAGAACAGCATGATAGAGTATTGTAATGGCCAAAAAATAGACAAAGTAGGCATGATAACAAATCTCTAATAAAGTGAGTCGAGGGCTACAAAAAATGAAAAGTACAATCCGAACTCCCAAATTTACAATTTTTTTAACTATGGACTCTAGCAGCAAAAACATTTGCACTTCCAATACTAGCTAACTATAGTTACTTAGTACAACTTTGTCAAGCCAAAAAAATTATCAACAATCCAAAAAATTATTGTACCCAGACAGCAACCAAGTTTAAGGCTTGATCATCTAAATTACACCCGTGTTGCCCAATGTCACTCAATCACAGATATTCAATTAGGACGACGAGGAACATATGAAATTAGGAGAACTGGGAATGCAAAAGTTCACTGGATCCATTACCTAATTCATTCTAAAGTGCAAAAGTTCTAAAAGATTTTCACCTACAAATTTTAGCAATTAAGAAATTGGCAAAAATTTACTTTTCCAAGAATTTGTTTAGATCCAAAAGAGGGGCAGGCAGAAAAGCATTCACACTTCTCAATTTCTCGTAACTCCATATTAAGAACATGGCCAATAACTTTAAGTATACTTCAGAAGTTTTAAGGAACAAAAATTAACAATTTATATTGGGAAAAGTAAACAAACCTGAGCCAGAGAAACACAATCTTTCACACCTCGGATCAGCTCTTGTATCTGCAGATTTCAAACAAAAAAAGCACAGATTTCACTAGGTAAATAAATTAGAATAATTACAAGATTAAACATATAGGACAGACCAAAAACACATACAACAAAGGGAACCCATTTCCAGAAATAAATGGAAAATTAAGTACCTGAACCATAATAGGGGTATCAGTAAGCACAGCCCTTCTTGCAAGCATTCCATGAGAACCCATTTTCCACCTAATTCTCTGGCCTTTTCTTCTCGGATGTCCACCAAGATTCTTTTCAATTATATAACTCCACAAGCTAAAGATTCTGTCTTTTTCTTACCTACCCTTCAACCTTATTTTTTGGCTTTCCCCCCTAAAATCTCACAAAGCTAAAATGAATTCAGATATACATTGCAGCCAAAAGTAATAATAGAAAATTCTACACCCATTTAGCTTGCAAGAACAATGAGGAAAAGACAAAAAGATCACAGACCTTTTCAATTTTTTTTCATTTTTTATTGAAGAATTTTTCTACCTCTCTTTACAAGTTTTCCGTTACTAAACTTTTCTTGTTAGTACGTGTTTGTTTTTGTTTTTAATCCACTTTTCCCCCATGATTAGACTTGATTGGAGAAGAAAATAACAATCATGATGTCTAGTTGTCTATACTGTGCCCTTTTTCACGCGATTTTTTAAAATGTATTATTTCATAACTAATTTTTAACCACTTACACATTTTTCAGTAAAATAATATTTTCCATCAAATTAATAATTTTTCCTTACTTTTTAATCACATATTTCACATTATATCATTATTTAAAATATATTATTTCCTTAATAACATTCATCAAATACATCCTATTTTTGATATTACACTATTGAACAATTTAACCCTTATTTGGTACATATTAAAATTTTCATTCTCATTCTTTTACTCATTTTCAAACACACATTTTTCAATAAAATAATATTTTTCATCACATCAATAATTTTTCCTTCTTTTTCAACAATACATTCTCTATCAATCTACTATTTTAGAATACATTCTTACAAAATAATGTGACTCAAACACACCTTTAAAACAAATATCAATTTTCCACCCACGACTTTTTGAACTCCAATAAAATAATCTCAATAATGTAAACCTCACACTACCATTTGCTGCTTTGCATTATTCAGAAAATAAATAGTTAATATTTTTTTATTTATGTAAAGACAGTTAGAGATAAGAATTTGTCTTTATGTAAGCGGTCCGATTTTTGCGGTTTTTGACAAATTTTCAAACCAAATCGTTTAAACCGGTTTGAGAAAAACTCAAACCTAAACCAAACCATTTTGAACGGTTTGAAAAAAAACTCAAACCTAAACCTAA
>CAIGRF010218055.1:0-12666 GCA_903798235.1 Fraxinus ornus
TATTTAATTACCAAAAACAATTACATTTTTATTAATAAGAGATTTTTCTCGACCTAATAAATTAAATATGAACTAAGCAAACGTGTATTGCACGTTGCTCTTAACTAGTTTTATTGAAAAATGTGAATGAAAAGAAGAGATAGAAAAATATATTTTGAAATTAATGGAGATCAAACATGAAAACATAAGTAATAAAGTAATAAAAGTTCTATAATTTGGGTGTTACTTTCATTTTTGAAAGGGTTGTTTTCATCAATCCATCAAACTCTATATAATGTTTCAATCAAACTACACAGTGGATTGATCTACCATTAAAATCCTACATGAACAAAAGACGTGCTGACGCGTCTAGTTAGAGTATCCAAGCGTAAATAATGCGTTCAGGTGTAAAATCATGACGTAGCATAAATACTCCAATATCCGACAAATCAATCAAACGAGAATTCCAATTGCAGAAAACCTCTTCCAACAACCCAGGATTTTCTATTGGCTCCCGATTCGGATCGTAAGTGGAAAGTTTAACAGAATCACTAGTCTCCAGATGCAATTGTGGCGATATATGTGTTGAAAGATTTTGGACTGCAGCAAATACTGGAAGAAAATTCTTTGGCTATAATAATTATGAAGTACGTTTATGTTTTTTGTTGGAAATTGCTAAAGAAGCTTGAATGCATATTGTTGAAGAAGGGACCCCAAAACACCAAGAATCCAGGCTCAGTATGTTGAATCGATCGCCACAATTGATTACCCAAATCACAAACAAAAACCTCCCCAAATCCGGTTGCTCAATGGCTGTCCACAAGGGCTGGTTGTGAATATTATTGGGAGCTAAGAATTCAGTCAAAAGGCTAAGAGAAAGGGAGAAGAACAAAGCACAAACGGCACAAAGACAAGGAAGAAAACACAAAGCCAAGAACGCTCTTTTCTCTCAAAGAACCGGTTGCCCAAATTTCACACACTTTGCAACAGTAACGGGCGAGCAATATAAAGGGATTGGGGATTGACTTTCAGGTTAGGGAATAGTAAGGTCCAAAAGGAATAAGTGGGCTGTCAACCAGATAAAAGTCATCCAATTTTTTGGGTTGGGCCATGAGCAGCACTAATTTAATTAGGCTGCTTCAAATGACATAAATCGATTATATGATAGGTTTAGACAGTTATGATATCGATATAGGTCAATGCTGACTGAATAAACAATACTTACATCATCGTTAAGGGAGGTTGTTTGACAATAATTTGCCTAGCGCATATTGGTTGAATTCGAGTTTAGATGCACACACCTTCAAGTTTGACTTAGGCTAGTTCTTATGAGGATTGAGAAAGCATCCGAGTAGGACTACTAGTTCATTCACAAGGACAGGAAAGCACCATGGACCAGTCTTGACATGCTACGACTATTTTGAGTTTTTGTATTTCCCGACGTTCGAAGATAGAAACAAGAACATAATAGGATGCTGGCTGTTGACTTGATGAAATATTGATTGACTGAATTGTTGAGTGCCTTGACTTGGTTACAAACGTGTTCTACTTATGAAGTTTTGTAAAAATTGTGTTTTTCGAAACATACTTTTATGCATGAGATGTTGTCGTGTGTTACCTTATGCGCCTTTGGATGTGATGACCTTCTTGGTTGACGTGCACGTTTGGACGACTTTGGGTATCTGTGTGTATCTTGGCATTCACTTCATCTGACTTCTACAATTCTGATATCATTTTATGTTCATTTCTCTTTTGAGATTTGAAGATTCTTCATCTTGAATCTTCTTCTAGATCTGATTCTTTACATAATACAGTGCAAATATAAGGGAGAATAAGAGTGGTTATGTTCTTAAGTGAACAATAACACAAATAGAGAGGAATCTGTAATCTTGAGTGATTTTTTTAGTTTTGATTTCTAGAATTTGTACCTTGGGCGATTTGACTTCATTATAATACGGTGATTTCTTTCTGTGACGGAAGCTTAGGGTAAGTGTTGATTGAATAGAATATCACAATGGAAACAAAAAGAAAAGAAGATGAATAAATAAATAGAATCAAGACTTGATCACAATAATCGTATTGTTGTCCTCAAACGATATTTTCCTCCTCCACTAAAACTTTTGAGGATTAAATGACAAATAGTTAGTAGGATTTCGAGCCTAGAAATGAAGAACACAAAAGCTTAAGTGATTCTTCAAAAAATTGAACGAGTGAAATGGTATAAAGTGATTATGAGAAGAACAATAATATGGCCAGAATTTCGGGATGAGAAATGGATGATTCCAAAAAATTAAAAATGATTTTGGAATGATAATTAACTTATATTTATAGTATTCAATCATCCATACACGAAATGGTTCCAAACCATAGTGAAAAGGTGTCTCATTTCACAAGAAAACTACCAAAAATTTGAATCTAACAGTCAAAATTTTATGATATGCGACCGCATAGGCTATAACTATGCGGTCGCATAGTTATAACCATGGTCACCTATATTTCCTGAATGGGTCTATGCGATCGCATGCCTTAAAGGTCTATGCGGTTATATAGACCATTTTGAAGGCACCAACCATGATTTTCTTTCATCTTTTCAAATTTTCATCCACAATTTTCATTCATTGTTTTTCTTTTTGATTTTGAACAACAATAACAAGATTCCAACAATCCCCCACTTGTTCAAAATCAACTCTAATCACATAAAATATCAACACTTATGCAAAAGAGTTAGATAACCATAGTGTAAATCTCATAAAGTATTATCGAAATTTCAAGTATCTAAAATGCTTTGACCCAGTTATTCCTAGTGACAATACCGATAAAATTACACACACAAGTATTAAGTATTCACAGAATCCTCTAACTCGCTTAGTGCTAATATAGTCTTGCACTTATCCTATTTTTTTGAACTTTTAAAGAGAAAAACTTCAACTCTCTAATGAGGCGGCACTACCTCAAAGTTCACATAAGTGAAATTTTTTCAGTATTTTTGTTATTTTTAGAGATACTTGTAATTCATACTGAACTTCATTTAGAGTTTATAACTCAACCCTCCAAAAGTTGTGACCAACATTATCCATCAATGATGGGGTTTAATAATTTTTAATAGTATTGAGATCCATCCACTTATCAAATGATTTGTTATTATCCCTTGAGCTTAAATACACTTGTTTAGTATATTTTGGTAGGGTTGCTATCATTGGTGGATTTATTTAAGAAGTTTCAACCTCATCCTACTTAATGTCGATCTCACTAACTCTCTCATGAGAGGTTTAGTAAACGGATCTGCTAAATTCTCACTAAACTTAACAAATGTAAGAAAAATTATTCCATACTTGATTAACTTTCTTACATATTCATGTCTTAGACTCACGTGTCTAGACTTTTCATTATATAGTTCACTATAGGCTCGAGCAAGAGTAGCTTGACTATCACACAAGATAGGTATTGAAGAAATATCCTTCGTCGAAAGATATTTCGTATAACAAATCTCTTAGCCACTCAGCGTCTTTTTCAGTTTCAGCCAATGCTACAAACTCCAATTCTATAGTTGAGTGAGTAATGCCAGTTTGTTTCTTAAACTTCCAAGAAACCACTTCTCCTCCAAGAGTAAATATCCAACATGTAGTGGATTTATTTTCTCCTACACTCGATATCCAACTTGTGTCAGTATATCCTTCCAATATGTTAGGAAATCTTGTATATTGTAGCCCAATATTTTTGGTTTTCTTCAAATAACCAAGAACCCTACTAATGGCCTTCCAATGTTCGGAACTTAGATTGCTAGTAAACCTACTTAGTTTACTCACGACAAATGCTACATCAGGTCTAGTACATTGTGCAGCGTACATAAGACTTCCAATTACACTTGCATATTCTATTCGTGCTATTGCTCTTCCATCGTTCTTTATTAATTTAATACTTGGATCAAACGGGGTATTAGCTTCTTTAATGTTCAAATATTTGAACTTATTTATCACATTTTCAACATAATGTGATTGGCTCAATGTAAAACCCTCATTATCATTTTTAATTTTTGACACCAAGGATAGTATCCACTTGTCCAAGATCTTTCATTTTGAACATAGAAGATAGAAACCTCTTCGTTTCTTTGATTCTGTCTATATTGTTGCTAATGATCAACATATCATCAACGTATGACATAGTATAGTGATTATATTATCACTAACTTCAGTATATAGACATTTGTCTACCGAGTCGTAATTAAAACCATTTGACATTACTTTGAAGTCAAATTTCTCATTCCACTTTTTAGGTGCTTGTTTTAATCTATATAAGGATTTGATTAGTTTGCATACCTTATGTTCATTTTTCGATAGAATGAACCCTTCTGATTATTCCATATAGACCTCCTCTTCGAGATCTCCATTCAAAAATGTCGTTTTGACATCCATTAGATGTACATGTAAATCATATATAGATGCTAGTGCAATCAAAATCTTTACTGAGGTTATTCTGGCCACACGTGGATATGTGTAAAGTAATATATTCCTTCTTTTTTATGATACCTTTTAGCTACTAATCTAGCTTTATAGGTGTTGAGTGTTCCTCATAATTATATTTCCTTCTAAACACTCATTTACAACCAATGGATTTAGAACCCTTTGGTAAATTAACTATTTCCCTAGTGTGGTTTGAAATAACAGAATCCATCTCATTATTTATTGCTTCTTTCCAAAATATATAATCTTTAGAAAACATAGCTTCCTTATAGGTTTTAGGATCACTTTCAACTTGAAGAACAAAATGAATTGTTCTTGCAACATCATTCATATCTCCCTCTACTAGGTAAAATGAAATAAGTTGAGAATCCAATTCATTCAATCCTAAACCTTTTTCTTTTCTAATTATCTTACTTCTTCGAGGTTCACTTTCAACATCTCTTGTATATGTATTTCCGTGTGATTCTCTAGAAGTTTGAATGTCTACATAAGTTTCATTTTGAGAATTTCTTGTTGTCAATACATTCTCAAAGAATTCCACATCCCTTGATTATATTATAACATTCGTTTCTAGGTTTAATAACCTATAGGCCGTACTTATTTGATGAATATCCCACAAAGGCACACTTAATACCTGATGACCTAATTTTGTTCTCTTATGATCCATATTTTTATAGTAAGCAAGACACCCCTACACTCTAAAATAATTGACATTAAGTTTTCTTCCTTTCCAAATTTCATATGGAGAAATCTTATTCTTCTTTAAAGAAATCCTATTTACTATATGACAAGCACTAAGTAAAGTTTCACCCCATAAGTTATATGGTAATCCGAAATTTAGCAACATAGTATTTATCATTTCTAAGAATGTTCTATTATTCCTTTCAGCTAAATTATTTTGTTCAAGTGTTCGAGGTGCAGATCATTGATGTATTATGCCATTTTTTAAACAAAATGAGTTGAATTCATTTGAAAAATATCCCCACCTCTATCACTTTTTAAGGTTTTAACTTTCACTCCTAATTGTTTTTCAACCTCAATTTTATAATTCTTAAAGTCACTAAAAACTTCACCCTTATGTTTTAATAAATACACAAATGTATATCTAGAGCAATCATCAATAAATGTAATAAAATATTTATTATCACCTCTAGTAAGTATGTCGTTCAACTCACATATATTAGAATGAATAATTTCAAGTAAGCATGTTGATCTTACTACACTATAAAAATGCCTTTTTAATCATTTTAGATTTAATACAAGTTTCACATTTTGTTAAATTATTAATGTCACATTGTATCATACCACATTTAATCATCCTTTTCATGGTACTAACTCCTATATGTACTAATCTACCATGCCATAAATTAAAAAGAATCAACAACATAAGCAAATGACTTGTTTTTATTAGAATTATCCTCAATAGTACATAATTTGACAATTCCATCAGTAGAATAGCCTTTTCCAAAAAAGTACCCATTACAGGTTAGTACAAGTTTCCTGGGTTAAAAAACATTTTTTATTCCGGGTTTTCCCAACAAAACTCCACTTACTAAGTTCCTATTCATTTCAGATACATGAAGGACATTAGTCAAAGTTATCTTCTTTCCCGAAGTGAAAACAATTTCCACGTTGCCTTTTCCAATCACCTTTGATCTTCCTTCATTTTCCATTTGAATTTCTTGATCATCGTGAATGTCATGATAAGTTTTAAAGAGTGACTTATCATAGCAAACATGGATAGTTGCACAGGTGTCATACCACCATCCCGAAACTTTCCCTTGAAATGCATTGATTTCGCTCACTGTAGCGATAATTTCATCAATGGAATTCACTTGTCCTTCTTTCTTTGGTTTTTTTTTAATGCCTGCAATATATAGCATAATGTCCCGACTTTTCACAAACGTAGCAAGGTCCATTGGACTTATTTTTGAACTTTCCTTGATCCTTTTTAAGACCAAGAGGTTTTCCATTCTTCTTATATTTGTTGGAGTTGTCAATATTATCCATGGCATTGGCTTTCGAATAGTCATCATAAGAGCTTTCGATCTTATCTCTTGCTCTTGATTCTTCCTCTATGCGAATATGTTTTTGTATTTGCTCAAAAGAGAAGTCTTCGGAATTATGAAAAATCTTCTTCCTATAACATTTCCAATACCCCAGGAGTTTAGCAATAATTGCTCGCACTTGAAATGTTTCAGGAAGATCGATCTTCACCGCTTTTAGTTTGTTGACTATAACTTGCAACTTGTGTACTTGAGACAATAATGGAATATTATCCGAAAACTTAAAATCAAAATATTTAGAAATTAGGAATTTTTGACGTAGCTTCTTCTTCGGTCTTATATTTATTCTCAAGTGCGTTCCAAATTTCTTTTGCCGAAGTGGTGTTTGTGTAAAGATCATATAAGCAGTTCGATAGTGCATTCAGAATGTGAGTACGACATATCAATTCATCATCTTCCCGCTTCTTTCTTTCAGCATGAATTTCATCAGTATCTTCTTCAGTTGCATCGGGAATATGCTCCAATTTTGGATCAAGAACATTTTTGTTGCCATCTAGTGATGTTTGCACCATCAAATCTGTCTAACATTACCAAGCATTGATTCATCATCTTGATTGTTGCAAGTGTAGACTCCGTTTCCATCGCAGTAAATATGCGAATATCGTTTGAGAAGGTTGATTGAATATGGAGAATCACAATGGAAACAAAAATAAAAGAAGATGAATAAATAAATAGAATCAAGACTTGATCACGATAATATTATCATTGTCCTCAAATGATATTTGTCTCATTCACCAAAGCTCTTGAGGATTAAATGACAAATAGTTTGTAGGATTTCAAGCATACAAATGAAGAACACCAAAAGCTTAAGTAATTCTTCAAAAAAATTGAACAAGTGAAATGGTATAATTTGATTATGAGAAGAACAATAATATGGCCAAAATTCTGGGATGAGAAACGGATGATTCCAAAAAATTAAAAGTGTTTTTTAAATGATAATTAACTTATATTTATAGTATTCAATCATCCCTATACGAAATGGTTCCAAACCATGGTGAAAAGGTATATCATTTCACAAGAAAATCATTAGAATTTTGGATCCAATGGTCAAAATTTTATATTATGCGACATCATAGGCTATAACCATGGTCGCCCATATATTCCCCGAATGGGTGTATGCGACTGCATGCCTTAAAGGTCTATGCTGACGCATAGACTATTTTGAAGGCACCAATCGTGATTTTCTTTTATCTTTTCAAATTTTTATCCACAATCTCCATTCATTGTTTTTCTTTTTGATTTTGAACAACAATAACAAGATTCCAACAGTAAGGAGGATTTGATTTCATGAGTTCTTTTATTTTCTTTGCTTGTTTGGTAAAATTAATCTAATCTTTCGTTGACCCTGATCATTACGCTAGCCATGTTCTACAATAATCAGTTTTGCATTTTCCAAAAAGAATCTAGCTATTTTCGTTCATTGGATAATATACCGTTGAACATTGTACATCACAATTAGGCTTAAATTCTTTCAATGTCATTACCATCAGAAACAAGCGGCTTCCTAATTTTTTCATTGTCATTCGTTCATAGAATAATATATTTTTAACTTTTGCACGTTTCCTTATTCTTCATAACGCGTTCCTACTGCTACTACTCCCACCTGCCTTTTCAAACAACTCAACCTTCCAGTCAGTATCAATCCTAAAGTAATCCAAGAACCTATGTGCAAGCCACTTCAATGAAACATGTCCCTTTTTTCTCCATCTACTACATGTATACCTCGAGGTGTAAGAATCTATCTGAACAGATCAGAATCATCAGTTTTGTTTATGCTCAAATCCACTCTCCCTGATAACAGGCAGAACATACATCCATGCAAAAATACTCATTAGCCGAGGATGCATAAAGCATTTATGTGAAAAAAATAAGGCTATTACTGTTGCATATCCATATTACCGCTGTCACTGTATATACAAGTTGGTATTACCCTTTTAAAACAGAGTGGGTATTACGTGTCTAAACTTAGTAGAGAGCATTGTCAAGTTCCATTCTCTAGTATGGTAAGATTAAAAGAAGCTAAGTAGCATTTCCGGCACAGCTTCGACAAGCTGTTCCTCACAATCTAGAGTTCGTATCCAGGGAACCTAGATTTCTCTGGCATAAGCATATCAAACCAGAAACAAGCAGATCCGGCTAGTCCATGGAACAGAGAACACGCGTTATCATCACCATCATAATGTGTATCAGAAATTGTTTTTCTTACATTGTGATATAAGTAGCTCGCAAATGCCTTTGCTCGGTCTTCATATACACTGTCTCCCGTAAGGCGCGAGAGAGAAAGGAAGGCATAAGTATTCCCAGCAGAGCCATCGGCCAGTCCCACTTTCTTGAGTAACCCATTTTTCCAAACAACTTCCCCAGCTTCGATGGCTGCCTCACGAAATTCTCTATTATTTGGTAACACCTGCAAAAGCAGAGGGTCGAATTGGTGAACACCGTGATTAGAACGAGTAGAGGGCAAATATACCATTTAGACTTTCATAAACTGCTGACCTCTGATGCTTTGCACAGGGTAAGGGCTACGCCAGTCGCTCCATGGGACCACTGCACGAGCTTATCTCTTGGGTTTCCTTCACTAAGGGGATAATTCCCGCTGTGAGGAAACCTGTTACTCATCATGTACCTCAAAGTTGCCTTGATGTCGTCAATATCATTGTTTGACAGAGAAAAATGTAGCAATACGTGCAAAATACCGGCCAGTCCATGAGCAGCGCCCCAATACCTAGTTCCATGCCATCTATACATGAGCGGGCATGCCGTATTATCCGATGCACCAACCCTGCCTCCTGCTAACACGGCTTCAACAACTGGCATGAGAAGATTACTGGGTACCACTTCGGCTCCTAAGTACTTGTTTATAAACAAAGCAGCCCACAAAAATCCGGCTCGTCCGTAAAGGAGATCGTAAGACATTCCAAACCCTCCTTCTTCTGGTCCAACCGGGAGGGCTATTTCTTCCTCCGCCATCTAAACAAATGATTCATAAGTGCGGAAGAATGACCAGTTCAAAAGATAAAAGAAAGCTACAAAGTTCGATTAAGCTTAGTGTATAAAAAGTAACATACCTCCAGAAAACGAGTCACATAGAAATCTCGCTTCACTTGGTCCCCGCAATAATTTGCAGCCACAGCGCCAAGAGCATAAACTCCTCCTCGACCACACAGAAAAGTCACATGCCTGAATATGCTAAAGAAAAATATGAGCTAACTGCCGACTGCGATATAATTGACAACAACTTATCTCAAAAAATTCCGAAGAAGATACTTGGCTAAGCTTAAAAAGTTCAATTACAAGTATTGACTAAGTTACTCTTAAATAAGTAACATAACATCAGTTTCTCTCTCAGAATCTTCGTTTTCCTAAATGGGTAAATCAATATTCTAAATTCTAAATTTATCAATACGTTCTCATATAGACCAAAAATAATAAAAGAGGTATTTAGCGTTATTAACCAAATTTACTCCACCTGGTGGAGGAATGAGCAATGGCGGCGCAGGCATCCACGATCTCGACGCACAATTGCAGGTCTCGGTCGTTACCGGTGGCCTCGTAAGATCTCAAGCAGGTGAAAGCTGTACCCAGAAGACCCGTATACACCGTCGGGTCTAATTTACCATTATTGCCCCGACCCGTCCATGTCACTTCCACAACCTGATTTCATATGAATTTCATCAATTTCACAACCACTTCCAAACCCATAAAAAACAATCGCTCGTCGATCCGAATTAAGACGGCACTTTAAGAAGAAAAAAAGGTTGAAATCTTTTTTGTTAATTATTTTTTTGTATGAATTTCATATCCACAATACAACCCAAAAAAGTATTACAGTACAAGAGCAAATGATCGCTTTTCCATCCGAATTAACATGGTTTAATATAATAAGTTAAAAATATTATTTATTCTATCGATTAAACCTGGTCCTTGAGAGAGATTGCAGCTTTGAGAAAAGTGTCCGCTGGGAGTGAGAGGTTAGTAGCCGTTGGATCACCTGTGTGGAGCATATCAAACTGTTCATGATTCCCTTCTTCATGATTTGTGTTATTACTGTCAAATTTTACCACAGAAGATGACATTCTCTGCTTTTTTACTTTCAGGTATTTTTCCCTCAAATTATGGCTAGAAGAACAATGGATTTATGCACGTACATATATAGTGCCCTGGGGGTGTCAGAAATCTAGATGGAGAAGGAAACGGTGTGCCAAAAAAAAAAAAAAACATTGGAGGTTCCCAACTTTACTAGAAATTTCATTCTAGTCACTTAATTGTTTTTAATTCTAAGTTTCTCGCATAGCCCTTGTTCAATTACGTAAGAATTGTAATATCCTTTAACTTATAAGATTGAATTCACGACACACAATTGGGTTGATCAAGAGCGGATCCATCAAGGGTCCAGTGAGTGCAATTATCCCCATTGAACCATTAATTTTTTACATTGAAAAAAATTTCACATAATTTAAGCCCATAATTTTTAACACAAATCCAATGAAGTAATTCTAAATTGAAATTACTTTTCTACATAATTTTGTCTCGTCCTCCGCTGAATCATAATCATGAGTCCACTTCTAGGTTAATCAATCAATTTTCATGTTAAAAATGCAATTTTACAATCATCCAACACAATGTACTAATCAAAATAGAAGTTTATATATATATATAAAAAAGGCCAACAATGCAATAAGAGATGGAATTGTTATTGATGAGATTAGCAAAACGCAATTGGAAATTTAAAAAGGTTTCAAAAAACATACAGGTGACTAAAATAAGACTTCGATCAAAGTTGGGTGACCTCTCCCAGTATTTTATACCCTGTGTGCGCGCCAACAGAAAGAGGACACTGACGTGACGTGCAGTGTAATGACGTGTTGGAATGTTATGTGGTGGGGCTGCAATGTCCTCTGTGATTGCCACGTCACCCAATCTGTACGGATGAATTTCACGAGAATCGCGCAACTCTGATATAATATTCCTCAATGGAGGTTATTGTCAATTAATTATGGATAAAGCTTAGTTCACAATTTTTTTCACGATCCCCACATATAGTAGTGGAGATAACGTTTTGTTCATTAATTATTATGTACCAATAAGATAACGTTTTGTTTAACAATTATTCCCCTTATACAAAAGAAGAAGCAACAAAAATTAGCCAGAATACACACAAATAGTGGGTCCTATCGTGTTATTAATAAAAAGGCACGAGACACACATATGAGTCTATTATGGTTTGTTGTTCATTCTTCTTCTTCTGTACAAGAAGCACTACTGTTTGTTTAATGACAGTTGTGTGCTGAAGTGAAAAGTTATGAATATCGTAAAATTTAAGATTGAAATTAATTATTAATTTTGATTTAAAATTTAAATATGATTTAATTTATATGGGTTATTTCTTGTCATATAGAAGAGCTATGCTCGAATTTAAATTTAACCGCGGGATTATCACCCAATAGGAGCCAAACAAGTGTCCATTATGTCAAACATTGTGTGAACCATTATGGTCTCATAGCACTACTCTTATGTTAAATTGTTGTAGTTGACCGATTTGACTGCATTTCTATTTTTTTTAAAAAAGCTTTTTTTTGATCTGAGGAGTTGAACAAAGACCTCTAAATGATTGATTCCTCACCACTAGCGGCAACCCTCCAATATGGGCCAAACAAGTGTCCATTATGTCAAATATTGTGTGAACCATTATGATCTCATAGCACTACTCTTATGTTAAATTGTTGTAGTTGACCAATTTGACTGCATTTCAATTTTTTTTTTTAAAGCTTTTCTCACCACTAGAGCAAGTATATTTTATTGCTACTTTTGTGTAATAATTTTTGCGGGGTTCTAGACGTAATAAAGTAAAATAAATAAATTTGTCACATGATAATTAGTCATTACAACATCTTACTCTATTTTATAGACGTAAAAATAATTAGTCACACGGACAATACTACAATTACTTCAAGGATTACTACATGGTCACATGGCCTCCCCTTATTGGAATTTTTGCGGGGTTCTAGACGTAATAAAGTAAAATAAATAAATTTGTCACATGATAATTAGTCATTACAACATCTTACTCTATTTTATAGACGTAAAAATAATTAGTCACACGGACAATACTACAATTACTTCAAGGATTACTACATGGTCACATGGCCTCCCCTTATTGG
>CAIGRF010218057.1:0-14263 GCA_903798235.1 Fraxinus ornus
GCTTTACCTATGTGCAATAAAATCCACCATCACAAAATTCTAATCAAGTACTCATTTCTCTGCAGCAATCACATGCTTCAACTCTGTAATTTTCATTTAAACCAAAGGCTGAATTATTAAGAAGAAAATGAGAGAAAATTCATTTATTTTCTGTTTTATTTTGTGCATGACTACTAGGTTTAAACTTTAAATGAAGTTGGTTTTTTGAGAAATGATTTTCTCGGAGAGAATGCGTGGTTAAAAAGTAGAAAACAATTATGGAAAAAAATATAAAAATGACGACTTACTTTTTTTAGAACGAGTGATTGATAATAACGTCGAAGAGATTAATAGACGTAGATCACTTAGCATGGTGCCATTGAATAAAGTTAAATTTGTTTGATGAAAAAAGTTGTGTCGAGTATGTAATATTTGATGCTTCATGTCTTATCAAACCTAGCTGTGAGTGTGATCATGAAAAGAAGGCACAATGTAGGATAAATATACATATATAAATGTGTGAATACAATTATATAGAGAGGAGAGGAGGATTTGTTGTTGTCTTTATGGTGGTATTTGGGGCAAATGTTAGAAAAGGGAAGCAGCCTCGTCCCCACCCCTCCTTCGTCTTGTCACTATCTCGTTCCCTTTTTCCCTCACTTTTCAAATTACACGACACACACCATTCACCATATAAGCCCTATTGGAAAGCAAAATCTTTGCCAAATGGAATGAGGATCCCCCAACCAAACATGGGCCACCAGCCTCTAGAGTCTAGCCTAGCACAACTTGACTTTGGAGGCAAACTGGATCATGCATCAGGCCAACACATTTTAATACTTCACCGTTATACTAATTAAAAATTACATATCAAACAAAGCTGCAAAAAAAAAGAGAAAAAAAATCTCTAAGTAATGAACTGCTTATTTTCAAATGATACCCACATTGTTCACAAAGATTTGCTTTTGATTTCAAAAATCTCTTATAGTTTAATCCATAACAATTTTCGCATAATAGATGCTAACACACATACAATCATACTCGATTGGAAATTTGGATGGAATTGTTTGATTTTAAAGGAGATTTATAATTGGGATATTTTCATGAATGTCCATAATTAAGGGTGTGAGTTGAAAAGTGTCCAATTTTCAAATTTAATACTAAACTGTCTATTATGCCCTTAATGAAAAAAAATGACATTTAAATCTCTACGAATTCTCGACATTTTAAATGTCATTCTCGACATTTGAATCATAGTTTATATTTCAAAAGTACACATGTCAANCCTCCTTCGTCTTGTCACTATCTCGTTCCCTTTTTCCCTCACTTTTCAAATTACACGACACACACCATTCACCATATAAGCCCTATTGGAAAGCAAAATCTTTGCCAAATGGAATGAGGATCCCCCAACCAAACATGGGCCACCAGCCTCTAGAGTCTAGCCTAGCACAACTTGACTTTGGAGGCAAACTGGATCATGCATCAGGCCAACACATTTTAATACTTCACCGTTATACTAATTAAAAATTACATATCAAACAAAGCTGCAAAAAAAAAGAGAAAAAAAATCTCTAAGTAATGAACTGCTTATTTTCAAATGATATCCACATTGTTCACAAATATTTGCCTTTGATTTCAAAAATTTCTTATAGTTTAATCCATAACAATTTTCACATAGTAGATGCTAACACACATACAATCATACTCAATTTGATGGAATTGTTTTATTTTAAAGGAGATTTATAATTTCACATGTGAGGGGTGATTTTTTTTGTGGAAAAAAAAATATTTCATTTTTCTTCATCATTTGCATTTGAAGAATATACTAAAAAATTGATATGATTCAACTTGAGATCCATTTAAATTTAGCAGATATCAGGGAGGAATCGTATCATTCAAGCCGTTTGTTTTCCATGCTTTTCTCGGAGGTATGGAGAAAGCTACAATCAAGAGGATTTCTCTAATCGTCCCTTTTTAGTGGTGGCAATCGAGCAGAGCGGCTCGTTGACTCGGCCGCTCGACTCGTACTGTAGCGACCCACGAGCGGCTCGGACTCGTCAAAATACGAGTCCGAGCACGAGCCGAGCAGGCCGCTCGGTAGGCGAGCCTAGCCTGCTCAGCTCGTTTTTGACCGTGTGTATTTGAATATTTTGCTGCAAAATAGGCACCTATAAGTGTCCGTAATCACTTTAAAGCTTAACCGAGCAAATACTAACACAAAGCAACAAAGGAAAATAATATCGTCAGTGTTAGTACTTTATTATTTGGAGTCCACAGTCACTTCCAATAGGTTTGATGTTTAAAATTAAGCCCATGTTTCGTATCGTACAGCTAAAAATCTGATTAAAATATAAATTAAAATCGACAATTAATTTTAATTTTATATAATCCATAATTTTTTAATCGCACATTCTATCAACTTTTATCAAAATCTACTAAAAATCTGATTTTAATCTATACTGTCTAAGTTATAAAGAAGCCTCCTCAAATCAAGCTCAAGATCACAAGACCTGATTTATAGGCTGAAAATATGTTTATAACTGCAAAAAAATATTCTGTAACAACTGGAAGAATCACGGGTATATGTGTTAGGCTTAATTTTAGCTTTCTTCCCTAGAATAGAATCTGTATACTTGTATATATATTGATACAATCAATTGTAAATATTTGAAAAAAAAAAAAAAAAATCAAAATAGCAATAAGAATTTCCGTGTTCATAATTTTCAAAACTTCATCATAAGTAACAGTTACTTTTAAATGGAAATGTATAACCACAGTACATATTGCAGCATTTTTTAAAGTGAGCGAGTTAAAAAAAAAAAAAAGGCTGGGATGAGGAAGATAACGTGTGAAGGAATCAAATAAACATTATTTGTCCATTAGCCTTGTCTATGCACCATTATAGATACAAACTAGTGTATGTATATGTATATAGTACCCCTGCCCAGTAGAAACGTAGAATGGATCATATACTGGTTTCCTTCCAACTGATAGTCGAGCATGAATCTGTAGTGTCGTGGCGTGTGTGGGTGAAATTTATAGTTATAAGTAAAAACAATCATGCTAAACAAATAGACTAAAAAAATATGAGAGATACGTACCGACGTATGATTGAACAGTTTTTAAAAAAAAAAGTTCGAATGAGTGCTGATAAGTCAGTCAGTTTATTTCTTGGCTTTGAGCCCATTCAATTATCATTAATGAAGTAGAGAATAGCTGTTTCCCTGGAGCTGACAGAAGGGTGTTTGTGTGTATTTGTGTTTGTCAGGACGTCAAGTCATACGTCAATTCCCAATCTCATGGCACCTTTAAGGGATCACATGAACCCTGCTGCAATTTGCAAATACTTGGTCTGAAATCTGTTGAAGGAGAGAATTAAAATGATCCATTAAGCGGGTTCTGATAACTCGTACTCATTGCAATAAGACTGTTAGTTTACATGAAATATAGAAGACCAAACAAGAATCGATGAATTATAATCCAAGTTAGTTCCATCTCTACAGAGAATTGTTTGGTTCTTTCAGTGGCATTCTTGTTAAATTTAGATCAAATTGGACATACCTACCCCTAGTTAATCTTATTGGAAAAGTTCGGTATATAAATTACATTCTGACAATTAAAATGAGAATGCAAATATGTGAAAAATAAATTTTGGATACAATTTCAACTTATTGGAAGTATAAACAAGAAATGCAAAAGAAAGAGATTTGAAAAATGAGTTTTTTTAACGAGGCAAGAGTTGAACTCTTCTTTCATAACACGTAGCTGACCTACACGGGTGCTCACTACACGGGTGCTCACGATTGAGTGGCAATCTCATAAGATGCAATAATCATTTCACAAGATAGCAACACTTGTTGGGATATTTTCTTATGATGAGCTTATATGTTTAATTAACTATTTTTATACAGGTTATCTAATTAAGTACGACAAATTTAAGTGATCTAGTTATTGGGCCCTAGAAGCATCTATTAAGCATAGACTTTTGCAATGTGAAATTATCCATTACTAGACTAATTAGGATTAACGAGACTAGTTAAAACTTGTTGTATAAGGATCCTTATAGGGTTATGGTCCCTAAGGCTAATCATTCGAGATTCTACATCTCTACATTCCTTATCAGTGATAGAGAACCCATTGAGTACTGTGATTAGTCTATGGAAGACCTTAAACCCCATTGATTTATCACCATGGCTTCAAGTATGTTTTCTTTTATAAAATTCTAGATAATTTGACATGAGACCATTTGACATGTATTATAAATTGAACGTATGGTTTTATCAATCTATATGAAATTAAGATCGACAACTGGTATCAAAGTTAAATTTCATGTTATGTTATTAATAATGATCATGATAGTTTCGTTTTACGAATTTCTTGATATTTTGTTACATCATACATATTTTTGAATTATTATTTGGCTTTCCATAAGGATATTTAGGGTTTAAATATGAAATATGTATGATTTTCTTTATTATGATTTGTTAGGATTTTTTTTTTGAAGTTTTCAATTCATGGTACAATCTTTTTTTTTTATTATTATTTTTTAAAAAGTTTTGATTCATTGTAGGAGAAAACTTTAGGATTATTCTTTTTGTTATATGGATGTTTTGAATATAGATTCATGAAGAAAAACATCAAACATCAAGATTTATTTTGGGGTTTTTCAATCAAGAACGAAATTTTTTTTAAAAAAATTTCAGAAAAAATAGTGCGCTTTGGGTTGCGACGCCACACACTGGCGTTCGCAGCGCCAAGATTCGAGAAAAAAAAAGTTTGTTCGCACAATTATCTTGTATCTTAAAATAAACAAATAGAATTAATATATTACAAAAGTAACATCTATTGCGTAAATTTATTTATTTCGCGATATTAAGATGTGTATGTTTGTTATTTATGCAAACAAGATATGCCCAAAGGAAGGTTATTGGTTGACCAAATAATAAACATACGTGTAGGAATAAATGTGTTATGATTGTTCAGGTGGTGGCATGTGAACAATGAATCGGCCCAAATGAAGATCATTGTTTGACAGAATTTATTGTCAGCATTTTTACATATTCGAATTCGAGATAGGAATATTTCGTATCATATATATATAAAATATTTAACTCTACTCGGGAGAGATTATTAAATAATACAAGATTTAAGCATAAATTACGTTGAAATCATAGTTACTCAAGTTTCACCATTCTCGTAACTTTCCAATCACACATTTAATCAACTTCTATTAAAATCTAATAAAATCTGATTTTAATCTCTATCAAAATTAAGCTAAATTCTAAAACTATTCTTTTTATCTCACTTTTACTGTTACTTATCACACATTTACAGGATTTCAACAGAGGAATTCCCTAATGGCTAAATACACCCAACCTCTAACCTATACCTATACCTCTACCTCTACCTCTACGCAACATCCATAAGTACATCGCAATAACTACATCGATTTCAACGCGCCGCTTTAACGCGCCACCTGGGGATCCGCCTTCAAATGTCTGGTGTGGAAATTCATGCTGAATGGCCCACATGTTGGCGCGTGGCGAGTGTCCTCATTCGTCTGCTCTGCAAACTGCACAGCAGATAAATACAGTACTGAACTGTTACCCCCACAATCCCTTGCCGTGGGATTCTGCCAATTTCACCATTCAGACATAATACACTAAAAACAGTAATTTCATTTTAATAAAATAGTACAATAATAATTATTTATAAATTATGAAAATAAATAAAACGTTTAACCATTTGAATCAATTAAACGATTAACTTTAATAGTATATTTAAGTAGTTCAAAATTTTTAGCCCCTATTTCACAATCATTAATATAAAACTCTTTTTTTTCCAAATTCATAAGGTCAAAACTTTTTAATCACACATTCTCTAAAAAATCATAATTCCAAAATATATTTACCTTTAAAGTCAAACATGGACTTTATCATATATTCTATGAACTTTTATCAAAATTTATTAAAAGATTAATTTTTATGTACACCAAACTGAGGCTTAACCCTTATTTGGTTATGATTAAAATCAGTTTTTTTTAGTAAATTTTGATAAAAGAAAATGAAATGATGGTTGAAAAGTTGCGATGTTCATAAAATTTATAGTTAGAGTTAATTGTTGATTTTGATTTAAATTTAAAATTTAGATTTTAATTCCTACCAAATATGGACTTAATATTCAGATATATATATATATATATATTCCACAACGCTTATACTTCACCATAATTGAACTAAATACCAAAAAGGAATTAACATATAGTTGTATACATTGTCCCTGTTTGGTGTAAATTAAAATACGATTTTTAATAAATTTTGATAAAATATATTAATGAAAAGTTATGGAACCATGAAATGTGTTTTTAAAATTTGTTGCTAACTTTAACTTGGGAATAAGATTTGATTAATCTATACCAAGTTGTGGCTTATTTTTTTCCTGATCAGCTTAAAGTTAAAACTATTTATTTTGACAAAATTTATGCACAAAAAAAAATAATAAAATAAAAATTCATATTTTAAATCAACGCCAAGAACTGTTTAAGGGTTGTTCTCTTTGCCGTTTTCATCCCGTTTTAGTTTTTTATTTTTCAAAACAGTGAAAACGTGTGTAGTTACCTATTTTAAAAACGAGTTTACAAAGAAAATTGAAAACGTAAAAATGTTGTTTTTGGTGTTTCAGTTAAAATCAAACCAAAATTTTTAAAATGTGTTTTTGGTGTTTTCAGTTAAGCCACCAACAACCGCCGCGGCCACCACACGTTGGCAGCCAAAACTACTGCCATCACCGACGACGTCACACCCACAACAATATAAAAAGCCGGCGACGCCACCTCTCAAAACCACCACATCAGAAGAAGCAGGCGACACCACCGTCCAAACCACCACAATAGAAGAAGCCGGGACGCTATCGCCACAGCCACAACGCCACTGACCCAAAACCAACGCCACCGCAAGACAACAGAGACGACGTCGACCCAAAACTACCGCACACTACCACCGCAAGACAACACAAAAACACCGCACATCACCACGCCACCGACCCAAAAACCACCGCACACCATCGCCGAGAGAGAGAGAGAGAGAGAAAGAGAAAACAGATTTTGGGTCTTTTCATTTTTGAAAATAATTTTTCAAAATGACAAAAAGAACACATTTTCAAAAATTTCAAAATTGACACTCAAAACACAAAACACAAAATGAATTCAAAACGAAAAACGAAAAACGAAAAAATGAAATACGAATAGAACAACCTCTTGCATTTTTAGGAATCTTGTCCATTCACGCCCCCCTTCTTCTAGTTTTCATTATCTTATCTCTTCATTTTTTTTAATCTAAAAATGTACAATTTTATCTTGAAAAAGAATTTGAAGAAAACCTGCAATTCCAAGTACCCGGTAGGGTTAAGCACGACGTAATGTGTGTATTACCATTATATATAGGCGACAGATGATAATTAAGGACTTGAATTTTTTAACTAAAAAGGATGGAGTTTGAGGAGGAGCATCAGCATGTGGGAGAGGTACCGAGTTTTGACTCTACCTCGACTCGGCCAGCTAAAATGCCGAGCCCTGTTGAAACCGCGGTAACGCAGTTGAGGAAGCCTAGGTACAAAGACTGTTTGAAAAATCACGCGGTGGGGATCGGCGGCCACGCGGTGGATGGATGCGGCGAGTTTATTGCAGCAGGAGAGGAGGGAAGCCTGGATGCACTCAAATGCGCCGCTTGCAATTGCCACCGGAATTTCCACCGCAGGGAAACTGAAGTAGGCGGCGCTTTTGTCTTTCACCACCACCAGAACCAGCAACAACAGCTACTTCTTACCCACCACCCACACGGGAATTTCAGCTACAGAAGCCCAAGTGGGTACCTCCACGTTGCTCACCCGCAGCAGCAGAGACTCCCTCTCGCCTTGCCGTCGAGTTCAGGTGGCGGAGGAAGTGGGTCAAGAGATGAGCTTGAGGACTACTATTCCAACCCCAGCGCCAGCGCAGGAAAGAAAAGGTTCCGGACCAAGTTTACACAAGAACAGAAAGACAAGATGCTGAATTTCGCTGAACGTTTGGGTTGGAAGATTGAAAAAGAAAATGAGGAACTTGTGCAGCAATTCTGCAATGAAGTTGGAATTAGAAGACATGTGCTCAAAGTCTGGATGCATAACAATAAGCACACTCTTCGTAAGAAAACCTAACCTGGACCTGGTTAACTAGAACGAGAAGAAGATGATTCAACTGAGAATTTATTTTATGTTCTTATTATGATTTTGTATTTAGCTTAGGGAACTTGGAACATCAATCATGCAAGAGTGCTAGTATTTAGCATTTCAAATTTGGGACTTCTGCTTACTCGGGAATTCTGTTTTTTTATTAATTCCAATTCTAGGTTTTTGTTTCTCACATTTTCAATTTTCTTGATTCTGCCTTGTTTTGTGGGCTTTGTTCTGATGATGGTTTCCTCGTTTCTTTTTTCATTGTACAAACACCTGAAGCATTTATGCAATAACTCACTCTTAATTCAGTGTTATTTTCTTCCTGGGATAGAATTGAAAGTAAGAAAATTCTAATCTTTCACCATTTTCAATAAACACAGACACATCGCTCAGTCTTTATTACATGTGGATGGACGAGATGCTTTCTTTTTCCTCCTTTTCACTTGAATTTTTGTTTTTTTTTTTTTTTTCCTTCCGTTGAGTGATATCACAACTCTTGCATGCGTGCAAAGGCATTTCTCTCCTCCATCCACTCTCTTTAAGAAGGTGCTTCCATCTTTCTTTCTGGTCCAAGTCCTCACCTCTTTCTTGTGTTGCATTTACTTTTGTATTCAAGAAGCATCTATATTCTCTCATTTGTGAAATTAATAAATGCAAGATCTTCCAAGTTGATAGTTAAAATCTTGTTTATTACACTGATTGAGTGTGCTTATGGGGAAGAAAATTGGTGAAGTAGATTTGTTATAATTTATAGCAAAACTATTGTCTTCATCTTGGGAAGGGGAACAGTGGTGTTGTGTGTGTTCTCTGAAGAAAGAAAACTCAAATAGAAACGTGGGCAAGTTCAGGATCGAGAAAGTCGATAGATCCAAAGCATGTTCTAAAATTCTTTCATCACTCTTTCTCTTTATTCTTTACTAGCTTTTATCTTCCTGATTCCAAAGGGAACATGTGGGCACTACTGCAACATAACGGCTTATGGATTACTATAGAATACATACATGCCTCAATTTACACCAACATCTATACATTATTAATGCACATGTCTACCATTTCTTGCTTGTAGATTTTGAGGTTTTCACAACTTCAAATGTTCTGCTAGAATTCTTGAGGTTTTGATCAACTAGATGTGTCTTGGATTGACCTAAGAAGATAGAATGATTTAATATGACCCATTTGAATACGGGTTAATTTCACAAACGGTCACTGAAGTCACCTGAAAATAACAAAACGGTCACTGAAGTTTCAATGTTTCAGAAACGGTCATTGAAGTTTGAAATTTCTTTTACAAACAGTTACTAAATTTTCAGATTTTTTGGGCAAGTTTGCTGCAATTTTTCGGCAACTTCCGACCACCAAAACCGCCAGTTTCGTATACCATTGGAAAGCCCACAATGTTCTCTTCAATTACCGTCAAAAATCTCCCCAAAACTCCAAGTGATTCGGCCGGAATAAACCCACAAAGTCAGCAACCAAAAATTGTGAAAATCTGCCCAGATTTTCAGATTTTTTGGGACGAGTTTGCGGCATTTGTTCGGCAACTTCCGACCACCAAAACTGTCGATTCCGGATACAGTTGGAAATCCCACAATGTCCTCTTCAATTACCACCAAAAATCTTCCATAACTCCAAGGGATTCGACCGGAATAAACCTGCGAAGTCAGCTACCAAAAAAGTCCGAAAATCTGCCCAATTTGGGTAACTGACTTCGTGGGTTTATTCCGACCGAATCCCTTGGAGTTATGGAAAGATTTTTTGTGGTAATTGAAAAGCACATTGTAGGCTTTCCAAATGTATTCGAAACCAGCGATTTTGGTGGTTGGAAGTTGCCGAAAAAATGCCGCAAACTTGACCCAAAAAATTGAAAATCTGGGCAGATTTTCACAGTTTTCAGTTGCCGACTTCGCGGGTTTATTCCGGCCGAATCTCTTGGAAATATGGGGAGGTTTTTTGTGGTAATTGAAGAGGACATTGTGGGGCTTTCCAACGGTATTCGAAATCGGTGATTTTGGTGGTCGGAAGTTGCCTAAAAATTGTTGCAAACTCGCCCAAAAAATCTGAAAATTCAATGACCGTTTGTGAAAGAAATTTAAAATTTCAGTGACCGTTTCTGAAATCTTGAAACTTCAGTGACCGTTTTATTATTTTCAGGTAACTTCAGTGACCGTTTGTGAAATTAATCCATTTGAATACTAATTTGTCCATAATTTGTTTTGGTTGGAAAATTTAATTTATGCTTTAGTTAGTGCCTGCAAATGCAGGATGATGATGAAAGAAATTTCCTGTTTGGGGTTTTTCCGTATTCATCTAAAGCTGTGCTTGCAATTGTGGTCCACTAATGGCTAATTTGGTCAAACAATGGCATCATTAGTTTTTTTTTTTTTTTTTAACATAATTTGCCTCTTCATGTTATATTGGCATTTTGCGCCCTAAAAGATAGAGAAAGAGATGATAGGATTTGACTCGTCATATCATGTATTCGGAAAACTGCACTAGCATGATTTTTCTTTCTGAATTTTCTTTTTTCAGAAATGTCAAAACATATTTTATTCTTTTGTTAGTTACCAACCAAGAAAAGCATGTATGGAAGTTGTTTGAGATTAGTTTATTTATAAATGTGTAGAAAAAAAATGTGAATAAGTATATAGTAATTATAGATTTCACAAAATGTGTATAATATTGAAAGTTCGAGGTTTACTAACTAAGTTCGACTTTACATGCGAAATTATACTAATTAAAGCAACAAGTCACTTTTAATTAGTTTCTAGATTATTAAACAAACAATTCAATTATTCTAAGTTGAATTACCGCAGTTTGTAATAAGAAAGCAGTAAATAACACAAAGTTTGATGATGGAGAAACACAACTGTGTAAAAAATCCAGGATCAAATCAGTTACCTCCACTATAAACAATATGGATTACAATTCGTTCCCAGCCTAGCAAATTTCACTAGTTTTCGTTGTTGTAATTCGTGTAATCTTCAAGATTCGTTGTTCCTCCAGACTCATGATCTGCTACTATATTACTATCTAGCCAACCTTCTAGATTTCCCGATCTACCTCATGTAGCTTCCAAGATCCGCTGTAAATTCCAGACTTCCGATCTTTTACAATTATCTCTTTCAAGTAGATATCTAGGAATCACCTATTCCTGTTCTTTTTCATGCGCTTGTAGTCCAACCTCTCTCAACCTCCATAAACTTCTGAAATCCAATTGAGAAAGTACCTTCCTCGAAGTGTTAAAGAAGTCAGGTATTTTAGATTCTTCAATTTAATGTTTTTCCAAAACTTGGTTGTCGAATCTCAAGAATGAATAATTTCACCAGTGAATTGTGTTCTTGAATCTCTTAAAAGATTATATGAATATGAGGCACAATAAGACAACCACCAATTTTCGTGCAAGAGCATCTGTATTTATAGTTGGAGGTGTATGAGTAGTATGGGTCGTGTAAAACTCACCAAAATCGCGAACTAGGTTTAGCCACATAAATATGTCACTCGAGCGAGGGAGTCTTTCACTTAAGTGACAGCGAAGCGAAAGACGGGCGACAATGTTTCTGTTTCTACCGCTCGAGCCAAGTCATAGCGACAGTCTAGCGAAATTTCGACACCACGTTTTCCTTATTTTCAACATCTAACCCTAACATAACTCATTTTTACAAAATTGCATCCAAATTCTTGACTTTTTATAAGTGTTCAATTAAGACCATTTTGTTCATAAACATGTCAATTACAACATTAGACCTAACATATATAATTTAATCGTCAAATAACATTCTCATTCAACCTCGAAAACAAATGACGTTTGTTAAGAGATTCATTTGGACTTATTTAACAAAGCAGCCAACCATGACATCATGACTTTTTTTGAGCCAAAAGTCATAATTAGTTGCTGTTTGAATTATAACATCCTACAATCGCACATGTCTACTAAAATTTATGGGCAAATACTCAATTAGTATCGATATCTACTAAAATCTATCGACGAATACTCCTCAACAGCGATATGATAGTAAATGAAATTCACGATCTTCTTCTACAATTTTATAGTTGTCACAATATTACTTAATGTGTTTGGACATGACAAATAGTAGTTGAGCCATTACTAGCTATTAAAATACTAACTTCGCAAGAAAGATATTTTTGTTGAATTGGGTAGTTGCGCATGATCAAAATAATAGTATATTACTTTAGTTCGTCTATGACAGGACAATAACTCATAATAAGTAAAGCAAGTTTAGTTCATTTATGGACCAAACAACTCTTATTTAGTGAAGGGGAATATGGAAATCGGTTTATTTATAGCATATTTCATCAGTTCAATATATCTAACTACAAAAACTATTCAAATTTGGCCTTTTTTTTTTTTTTTTTTACATTTTTCAATAAAACATGTGTGAATTTTGAGAAGATCCTCCAAATTCATTTTCAACTACAACTGTGTTATGTGTACAGGGAAAAATTGTCACGGGAATTACATGAGACACTTGCCACATTTTCATTGGGTATTGGCAAAAAGAAAAACAAAAAAATACCACCATACAGATGTTGCCAGCACAGCACTTGTAAACTGCGTGGCAGTTATTCTTCTCCATACAAGGGGAATAATTGTTTTAACTATATTGTGTCTTTTAAAATGTATTTTTCTGAATGCTGAAATGGTAAATTTCAACTTACGTTATAAAAGTTATAATTGTTTAATTGTATGGTCTACTCAAGAAAAATACATACATAACTACATACATCGACATCTACATACAAAATTGTTAAGTAATTTGTTGTCAAACGACCTCTCTGAACGATAATGAAAGTCACATTCTTTGATTCAGTCGGCATCGACCAATTGACTGATTATATAATCGACACCACAATCTGGTAAACTAATCCCATAGCCTTGTTGGGCCATTTGAAGCAGCCTAATTAATTAGTACTGCTCATGGCCCAACTCAAACTTGGATGGCTTCTAGTTGTTGATAACACACTCTACTGTCTACTATTGGGCCATTGTTGGACCAAAACCCTAAAGTCATATACCTAACTTATATATAGGCTACCTACCCGTTACTATTAGTGTGTGAAAAGAAGGGATTAGCCGTGAGAGAGAGAAGGGTGGCGTGACCTCTTGGCTCTGTGCTTCTCTGCCATTCTTGTAGCTTGTGTGCTACTATGTTTCTTCTCCCTCTTGTGTTTCGGTTTTGTGAGATTGATTGTTGACTATACTATTCTTTCATCCAAAGTTCCTTTGTGGGTTTGATACTTTGAAGCAACCGTTTGGTAAAGAGGTTTAGGATTGGGTTTTCATATTGTGGTGTCGATTGATCGTGACTGAGTCATGTACTTGGTGCAATATTGGCTGCATTTCCTTCACAAAAATAAAAAAATATCCACTGGAATAAATCCAGACGAGCATAGAATAATGCGATTGTGAACATTAATAATATAATAAAAGATATTATGTTTATTACGTTGACAGAATAATTAAAGAGACACAAAAAAATTACTAATACTCATAGTTATCATTATCGAAAAGGAAAATTGACCAGATTTTCAATTTATTGTGTAACATAAACCACTTTTGGTTGAGTTGACAACAATTATCACGACATTAAACTCCGTTTTTGTAATAACTTCTAGAAGTTTGCGGATTATAGTATATTAAAAGTGTGATTGGCCAGAATCCAAGCAAATAATCATTATTTATTAGATTAACCTTGTTGTCTAATCATGGATTAACGTCCCAATTGTACTTGCTCATCGATTTCAAAGGAATGGGCCCCTCAAATGGATATTTTTTGGATCAGCAACAAATTCCAGTGCCTTCAAAAGTAAACCCAGATGGAATGTGGATTGGCCCACCCCAAGTGGGCCAAACACAAACCAAGATTGTATGGACATCATGAAAACAATTTCTCCTAGGAGAAATTGGAACAGACGACAGAATATGTGGAAATTACACAATTCCCTACTTTTGAAGATGTAAATTCTAAAATCAGATTTTATGTTTTAGTTTGCAAAATTCAGAAATTTTATATATAGATACAATTTTTTTATATTTAATTAAATACTAATAATA
>CAIGRF010218068.1:0-12375 GCA_903798235.1 Fraxinus ornus
AGGTTATAATCTCATTAAAAGAACTATAAAATGTCATAATTTGGAGTCCGAATAAGTGTATAAAATGCACTTATCACTAATTTCGTTTAAAAAAGTTGAAGAAGCACTAGTAACGGATGATATGACAAACAAAATGTACACGTAAGTTAAAAAAAAGCCAAACAGGATTTGATTTTTCTAAATATCTAAACATACCCATGTGAATAAGGTAATGAAACCAGATTTCTTCTCCTTTCTCCAATTGCACCCAGATTTCTTCTCTTTTCTTCAGTTAAACTTATCATTGTACTACCATTGTTTGTCATTGCTTAACCCATTATCTGTTGTAGTGGTTTAAGCCCCAGAATTTTTAAGTGCATACGGTTTACAGCTTGTAATGCTGGACCTTATTTGAGAACATAAGTTCCATCTACTTTTGTGGTGTGGAAGTTTTGCCAAGAAATTGACTGAAACAACATCATTCTCATTAAATTACAGAAACTTATCAATTGGGGGAAATTTATCAATTCAATCAAATTAAAACTAGCTTCTATCTCCTTGATCATAGAAACAATGGAAGCTGATGCTTTAGGGAACTTCATCAAGCATAAACCGATGCTTTAGAAACCATGGTAGCTGATGCACACTGATTTGGAAATTGACGAGCTCTTTCCCCGACTCGAGTATATTTGCAAGTATTCCAGCAGCCTCGATTTTTGAATTCATTTGTTCGTTGTGAATAGTCCGTGTGAACATATGATCATGACTTGGATGAGAGCTGGAGAAGCCTTTTCCACCACAATGGTCTTGCCTTCAGGTCCAAGAACAATGCCCCCAAGATAATTTGCCATTTCCATTCTCATTCTCATCTCTTTAGTACATGTTCATTTAATAGCAGCAACAACACAAAAACACCAGGAAAGAAGGAAAAATCAAGGGAGAGAGAAGGAGAAAACTTATGCTTCAAGCACTATCATTCATTTCTTACAGCCATCTGACCACAATAGCAAGAAAAGGCCACGATTCTGAGATGTGGATGAAGAGAATTCCATGGCGAATTGAAGGTATCAATTCTCCTAGGGTTAGAGAATTGGGGATTTACTATAATTTCAATGGAGGGTGCATTTTTATCCAACGTGTAGTTAACTAGCGTCGTGTATTGCGACGTAATTTTTCCATCCGCCACGTAGACACTTTTGTCCAGCTGTAGAGATGGAATTAACTTCGGTGATTGATGGGTAAACTAATGAATAGTTCAGTGAGCATTGAGTAACCTTTTATATTTCAGTGAGCAAGTAGTAACTATGGGTAAAGTTTAGTAGGCAGTGATTTAATTAACTCATAGGAGGATACATATTATAACAAGGATTGCGTGGTTATTCGTGCGATTAAGGTTTGTTCGCGATCCTGCGGAGAATGTACAGAGAAAGGAAAAAATAAAAGAGCCCACCTAATTGAGAATATTTAATTCACGTGAGACCACCCCATGTGAATAGGGGTGGGCAAAATCCGATCAAACCCGTCCAAATCGAACCAATTGGATCGATTTAGGTCGATGTTTTTATTGTTTTTACACGGGTTGGATGGGTTGGCTATATAGATGGGTTAGGTTGGGTCTAGAAATATGTTAACTCATTAAAATCGAATAAATTAGCCCAACTCGACCCGCCTACTTTAAAAAAAAAAAGAAAAAGAAAAAGAAAAAGAAATAAAGTAAAATGCCTAAAAAGTAAAAAGAACCTAAAAAGTATGAGTGGATATTGTAATTGTAATTACTTAGTGAATTTTAGACGAGGAGCTTACCGTCCTTCCCACAATAAATGTAGTATAAGTTTTCGAAGTTATGTTAAAATACACTTTGTTCTTTGTAAACTCGGCTAATGAGGATTGAATAAGATAATACATAATTTTATTTATTTATTTACTTACTATTTAATCTTTTTTATCCGAATTTAGTATAATAGAAAATTAGATGACTTTAATTTTTGTTGACAAGTCGTCTCAAATCGACCAACCCAACCCGACCGATACTTGATTGGGTTGGGTTGGGTTGGGTTGGGTTGGGTTGGATTTCAACCTTTACACGGGTTGGGTTTGGTTAAATTTTGATCAAATCGATCATATTGAGTTGAGTTTGGGTTGAAGCAAAAATCGACCCAACCCAACCCATGCCCAGATGTGAATATCCTTATTTTGCCTGTTGTTTGCCATTGCCTATTATACGATGTCTGATTAATTATTGCATAGTTATAGCCTGTCTGTGTAACGAGGTTCACATTTGCTATTGGCCGTCTCATAAATTAATGTTACTAATGATAATAATAAATCGTATGAAAATGTGTAATTTGCATAGATATTCATAGTAATTATGTTTGAGCCACATTATTTTGAAAGAGTGTATATGGAATAGTAGATTGATGGAAAATATGTGGTTGAAAAAGAAGGAAAAGTTATTGTTATGATGTAAAATATTATTTTATTGAAGAATTTGTGGTTGAAAATGAGTAGAAGAATGAAAATGAAAATTTTATTGTGTACCAAATAGTGACTTATTATTAGTTAAAATAAAATTTTGATTCTGAAAAAAATAAAAATAAAAAAAACTCAAATTGAAGTATTTTTGTTTATTTGTATTGTGGTTACAATATTTTAATTGTCTGATTTCAGGTTGGTTATATAATTATTAAGAAACAAGATGAATCTCCATAATTCTTTCTTGTCCTCCCTAAACTGTTTGATTTCAGGTTGGTTATATAATTATTAAGAAACAAGACGAATCTCCATAATTATTTATTGTCCTCCCTTTTATTGTTCAATGAAATACAGAAAATCATTCCCCAATTTCAATATTATTTTATTTCAATGAAGACTACCATCGCTATTGTCGCCAATTCACCAGCCCACGCGGATAGCTTTTATTTATACTCAAATCCCAATTAGACTAGTCTCCCTCAAATTGTCTAGAGCGGAAAGCACGATGCAAGTTATTTATGGTTTATTCGGGATTCGTTGACAGATCATCAAAAGGTCCCAATTTTCCTAATCATGAATTTGTTATTTGGAAACAACAAGACAAACTTCTTCTTGTATCTGTCATCACTTTCCATAAGGTGATCTCACTAATCAAGTGCTAGAAGACTTGTGCAGAGGCTTGGAATAGACTCACAAAGAACTACACTAATGCCTCATCTTTGCGTATTATGGACTGACATGACAATTGGCAACCCTTACGTGCAATAATCCATCTAAATCCGGCTCTCTTGCTTCTACCCACAACTTGGCACAAGAAATTGCTATCTTGGGCTCTCAAATTCCCAACAATAGTCTCATTCTCCATGTTTTAAATGGAGTTAGCCCTGACTACAAAAAACTTCTCGTTGATAACTTCTTTATGAGTTTTGAAGAGCTTGTTGATCCCGAAAAATGAGCCGATAGATGCCGGGCTCACTCTCGTCAAGTCAAGCAAGTTCTAGCATGTTTCTACCGATGAGACGTTGAGAAAGAGGACGTGAACACGGGAGATGCTCTACGACGAGAGACAAAAGTGTTCGAACTCCTACAAGTGTAACGATGATGATCGCGCTAACAATGATTACCTATCAAGAACCAATCTTTTCAATTAAAAAGTCAATAGGAATATGTGGGAGGATAGAGGACGTGCATTAATAAGCATTAGATCACACGTTGAGATTTGTATATATTAGAAACATGTTAGAATAGAAGATGGTCGCTCAAGTGTTTGTGTGTATTATTCGTTCACTTCAATAATCAATAATACAAGATTTCAACTTTCAGATTTTCAACCCCATCTAAGTTACAAAGAGAACCTATATATACTGATTTGATTGACGTGGTGTCCGTTAGATCAAAACCACATGGCTTTATCTCCTTAACTGAGGCTTCACATCATTATCTATTCGCACAATTAATATATTGATAAGGGCTCAGCCGACCTATACAATAGGCTGACATACTTGACATTCTTTATTACTAGCGTTACATCAGTCACTTCAAAGGGATCTTCAAATGTTGTGTAACTCAAAGGGTTTTCATGTTGGTCCTCTAAATGGAGAGCTTCAGCCTCTTTCTTTGTTTCCCTAGGTAGTGTTTCAACCTAAGTTATACCACTTTGTCCGTTGAGGCAGTACCTCTGTACAAGCTTCAGAAAATCCTTTATTTCTGTGTTTGACCAGTTGGGTCCTTGTTGTCTTCTCTTCTGACTTTTCTGTCCATGTGGATTGCTACGTGGCACATTGATTTTGAGCCTCAATGGTGAGGCGTAACAATAGTCCCCCAAGTCTAGGCATGTTTATTTATGTAATGCATGAACTTGAATGTATGTAAAAATTTCAGTATGGAGGTGATTTTTACAACACCACACTAATGTACCTGAGTTGTGCAGACCTCTTCAAATTGTGTTGCCAAAGTTGTCTACTTCTAAAATGATTCAGGAAAGAATCACCAAAGCAGGGTGACTTCGAGGTTGTATTGTTCGATATGCGTTGACACATCCGAAGTTATATCTGAGCTGGTTGGAGAGGAGTGGGTCTGACTCTTATAATGCTTCAGAATTGATGATTACGAAGAGCTTGGACTTTAACATGATTTGAGGAACACGAGGCATCCTAAATCACTGTGCCCTAATGATTTGCTATCGTGGTACGTTTTCAAGAAAAGATAGCTGAGGCGGTTCAAATTCCCACACATGCAACCGTCGCTGCATTAAATGCATAATGATGGTTATCTCCCACACATTTTGAGAATTTTATTCTCATGAGGTCGCGTGACTCAGATGCCCTGATCGGAGTCGTAGAGGACAAAGAGGCAGACGTATTTGGGTAGCTCAGATTTAATCTCAAGTGAACGGTCAAATGACCCGGATCGACATCCAATGACTGAGATTAAGAGCTTCTGCCTATAAAAGGCGCACATCTTTGGTCAAAATCTCTTTGCATTTTCACGATTTCAGCCTTAACTTTCTTCAAACAAACTTCGAATTTTCTCCAAGTTTTCTTAAGTTTTTTTTCTTTTCTTCTTGCCTTTCTCAACATCCTTGTTCCTTTCTGGNTTCAACTTTCAGATTTTCAACCCCTTCTAAGTTACAAAGAGAACCTATATATACTGATTTGATCGACGTGGTGTCCATAAGATCAGAACCACATGGCCTTATCTCCTTAACTGAGGCTTCACATCATTATCTATTCACACAATTAATATACTGATAAGGGCTCAGCCGACCTATACAATAGGCTGACACACTTGACATTCTTTATTACTAGCGTTACATCACTCACTTCAAAACGATCTTCAAACATTGTGTAACTCATAGGGTTTATGTTGGTCCTCTAAATGGAGAGCTTCAGCCTCTTTCTTTGTTTCCCTATGTAGTGTTTCAACCTAAGTTATGGTACTTTGTCCGTTGAGGCAGTACCTCGGTACAAGCTTCAGAAAATCCCTTATTTCTGTGTTTTTGACCAGTTGGGTCCTTATTGTCTTTTCTTCTAACTTTTCTATCCATGTGGATTGCTACGTGGCACATTGATTTTGAGCCTTAGTGGTGAGATGTAACAATAGTCCCCCGAGTCTAGGCATGTTTATTTATGTAATGCATGGAGTTGAATGTATGTAAAAATTTCAGTATGGAGGTGATTTTTACAACACCACAATAATGTACCTGAGCTGTACAGACCTCTTCAAATTGTGTTGCCAAAGTTGTCACTTCTAAAATGATTCAGGAAAAAATCACCAAACAGGGTAACTTCGAGGTTGTATTGTCCGATGTGCATTAACATATTCGAAGCTATATCTGAACTGGTTGGAGAGGAGTGGGTCTCACTCTTATAATGCTTCAGAATTGATAATTACGAGGAGCTTGGACTTTAACATGATTTGAGGAACACGAGGCATCCTAAATCATTGTGCCCTAATGATTTGCTATCGTGGTACGTTTTCAAGAAAAGATAATTGAGGTGGTTCGACTTCCCACACATGTAACCGTCACTGCATTAAATGCGTAATGATGGTTATCTCCCACACATTTTGAGAATTTTATTCTCATGAGGTCGCGTGACTCAGATGCCCTGATCGGAGTCGTAGAAGATAAAGAGGTAGACGTATTTGGGTAGCTCAAATTTAATCTCAAGTGAATGGTCAAATGACCCGAATCGACATCCAACAACTGAGATTAAGAGCTTCTGCCTATAAAAGGCACACATCTTTGGTCAAAATCTCTTTTCATTTTCACGATTTCAGCCTTAACTTTCTTCAAACAAACTTCGAATTTTCTCCAAGTTTTCTCTAGTTCTTTTTCTTTTCTTCTTGCTTTTCTCAACATCCTTGATCCTTCTGGCAGTTTTTTCTACAATACCTTAATCAAAAACCTCGTAAGTGTTTTTTGTAAACTTTTTATCTTTGAAAAAATCTTTAGTCAATGGCCTCTTGTATGTCTGCTGGGGCGAATATGGATTTGAGTGAATTGGCCAATGAGATGGGAGTTGAAATTACCAACACTGTCGACCTTGTTAAGGTCATAGAGGATGGCATAATATGCTTCCATCTGGGGGGTAGGAGGGATACTGACATAGAGTGGGGAGCAGCCAAAATCCCTTCATCTGTAGATCCGACCTACCTTGTAAACCTCGGGGAAAACTATAGGATATTTTATGATATAGAACTTATCTTTCCCGGTTCCTAATGAGTGAGCCTGCTACCCGAGGCAGGGTTGCATCACCATTATCGAGTTTCTCTTAAAGGCTGGGCTTTGCTACCTTTACTTCCATTTTTTAGGGGTCGTTCTTAGGTTATATGGGTTGGCCCCCACCCAACTTGTCCCCAATGCTTGGGCCCAACTTGTGGGGGCATACTTCTTGTGGAAGGAAACTTCCATGGGCGAGGATATGTCCCTTCACATTTCTCAAACTATTTTCCAACCTCGATCCTTAGAACAGAGGGACTCAAGAGGATGGTACTCCTTGTGATTGTGGGGGGCACACTCTTCCTTTTTTCCTGGGCTTACCCTCCTTCATCAAATAATGGAAAGAGATGTGATTCTGGGTCAGAGGGAGGTAACAGAAGTGTAAGGGGGACACTACGCCTCATTTAAAGTCCCAACCTCCTACTCTGAACCTAGTGAGAGTCTTTTTGCTATTTCCTTTACACTGACTTATTGAATATGATAATTATCATTTTATCTCAACTTTCCTACTTTTACTTGTGTCTAATCTTGTTCTTTTTCCTGCAGAAAACTTTGAGAAAATGAGGCATCCCATCCCGGACATGGCCACTATTACTCATATAGATAATCATAAAATAAACGTACCACGTGGCAAGCTGACAATATGAATTCATTCCTGGCGATGCGGTTAGTCAACCAACATCGGACTTTATGAAATGATTGACAAGCCAACACACTATCAACGCCGCCTCTGCATGCCTACGCAGTCAAATCCTTAGCACGTCAGTAAGAATATGGAGATCCTAGCATTAAAGGCTTGATTGATTGATTGAATGATTGAGACCAACGGGGGCTGTTGGATCTGCCACCATCGGATGTACCCCAATCGCTCAAGGTTCCATATAAAAAACAACACCCCGCATGTTAAAGAATAATGCAAATTTATACTCTCAAAGTGAACATTGATTCTTTCGATTTTTACTCCTTACGCCGACCCCTTTTTTATCAACCAAATAATCACATTATAACTTGACAAACACTTCGAGTCACTCTCTTCATTAATTCATCAATATAATTTGCAATTTCATTTGAGTATATTGTGATTTGGCTTACAAGGACGTAAATTTCTAATTTTCTGTTGGCTACATTATTGGTCCATTTTTTGGGGTCAACAGATTGGTGCCATCTGTGGGAAAATTTGATACCATAACCACGTACATTCTAGTGGTAAAAGCTGTTGGTGAAAAAGCCACCAGGAAACGCATGGTGGAAACGGGCAGCAGGACGCCTCTGAAGAAGCGGTTCTCCGGATGAATGTGAACATGCGTTTCCCCCATCATCGTCATAGAAGAGGCATACAATCGCATGCCTAGCATGGAAAGTTGGAGAAATGGTCACTAACATGAGAAATATGGCCCAACAAAATGCTGTCATGCAGCAGCTACTAATGCAGATGTAACAACAAGTTGGGTCCTAAGTGCCTCAACACAGGACTTTTCACCAGGAGGGTGAAGAGAATGATACAGCAACATATCCACAAATGAACGGAACTAATTCTCAGTGGAAAGAGAAGAATGAATTGACACTTCTACCAACTATGTCACGAGCCACCATGGTGGTGATGTCCCCATAGGAGAGAACTTTTCCTCAGAATACCCCCAAGAACACAAGCCTCAGAGGTCCATCAGTATCTTTGACAGGATTGGACCCACAAGACCTAGAAATAGGCCTCAACCACCTCTCCCAAATCAAGGAGAGCGGGAACAACGCTAGGGGTATGAGCATCAAGAAATGCCACGACCGCTTAGGAATAGGTGGGAAAGAAGAGACGCGACAAACGCAAGAAATCGGGTGGGAACTTCACAGCCCCGTTATGAAGCAGAAGAGGACAATCCTGACGGCCCGTGTAGGTCATTCGAGTTGGATGACGATGATGAAAGTTTACCCTTCTCCCAAGAGGTAAGGAGGGCCCATTCCTAGCCACTTTGTGCCGCCAAAGATACCTAAATACGAAGGAAGAGGTGACCCAGCAAAACACCTCAACAGCTACAAAACTCAGATGTCTCTGCGAGGAGCCTTGCTAGCACTAAAATGTCATGCTTTTCATCTCAGGGCAAGTGCTGGCTACTTCCACCTTAAGGCATATGCTGGCTACTTCCATGTTAAACGCCGTGCCCTCTTAGCGTATGAAGAGTTTGGACTTGATACCTATAGGCAGTCGAACTTACCCAGAGGAAGAGGAAGAGGCAGAGGCAGGGGCAGGGACATGGGTAGGGGAAGTAGAAGATAGCCTAGAGACAGGCAATATTGCACATACCACCGAGCCAATGGACACATCACTAATGATTTTTTGTCTAGGCCGTATCATATAGAGCCCACTAGAGCCCCTACTGAGGGTAGAAATGACCACCGTAGGAAAATAAACGCTCCTACGTTCAGGCAAGGGTCTCGATACAATGAAGAAAGGAGAAATCGTCGAAACGAGTCATCCCAAAGGGAGCACGAAGAAGACAAGAACATGACAAGAGGTCAGAGGCCTAGAAGAGAGCCCCCAGCCAAAATTGATAGCGCATCCATCAAGGAGATCGACACCATAATTGGCGGTCCGTACATAGGAGGAAGTTCCAAAAATGCTCTGAAGAATTTCACAAGGAAAGCAAAAGACCCTCCATTGACAAGTTATCTCATCAACAGCACCGGTAGGAATACTGAAGGTACCCCTCCAATCACCTTTTCCTAGGAGGACACCACGGGGATACACTATCCCTACTGCGAAGCATTGGTGGTGTGATCTGCCGTGTCCAAAAATGGTTTAAAATGCATGTTAGTTGATAATGGGAGCTCTGTTAACATCCTCTTCGAAATGACTTTTGATAAGATGACTGTGGACCACGAGCTCGCTCATATGACTGCCCTTCTATACGATTTTACTGGAGATAACATCATACCTAGAGGAAGAATCACGCTAGCAGTAGAAATAGGAGAGTTCTTGGTAGTAGACCATCACTCCGCTTACCATGGAGTTCTGGGGCGGCCTGCCCTAAAGAAGCTGGAAGCAGTAACGTCTATACACCACATTTACATGAAATTTCCCACCAAGAAAGGGATTGCCACGGTGCGAGGCGATCAAATAGGTTCAAGAGAGTGCTATCTTAGCTCCCTGAGGAAATCAGAACCCAGGAGCGTGAATATGGTCTTATCAGATATTGAGATGGTCGATGCGCCTGAAAAAGGTCTAAACCTTGAACAAAGGGAGGACATCAACATGATGGATGCCCTTGAGGAAGGGGTCGTCGAAGTGGACTTGGATCCACGGTTAACAGAATCTAACTCATAAGCAACCCCAGTGGAAGAGTTGGAGCCTTTCTCTGTTAACCCGAATGACCCAACGAAGGCACTACAAGTTGGAAAGGGGCTCGAACCCGAAATGAAAGCTGAGCACAAAGTTTTCTTACTTGACAACCTGGATATATATGCGTGGAAACATGACGATATGGTGGGTATCGATCCCAAAATTAGCTGTCACCGGCTTGATGCGGATCCGAAGGTCACTCCTCATAGACAAAAAAGAAAGGCCCTAAACCCGGAGCAGTATACTGCACTAAAAGAAGAGGTGCAGAGGCTCATATCCAATGGATTCATCAGGGAAGCATCGTACCCAAAGTGGATATCCAACCAAGTTCTAGTGAAGAAGGCTAATGGCAAATGGAGGGTCTGCATAGACTTCTCCAACCTTAACCAGGCATGCCCAAAGGATAACTTTCGACTCCCAAGGATCGACTAGTTAGTCAATTCCACCGCAGGTCACAAACTGCTCAGATTTATGGATGCTTATTCAGGGTATAATCAAATCCCCATGTACCCTACTGATGAGGAGCACACTTCTTTCAACACGAACCGAGGGTTATATTGCTACAAAGTTATGCCATTTAGTTTGAAGAATGCTGGGGTAACCTATCAATTGTTTCTCTGAATTATTGGGTAAAATGATGGAAGTGCATGTCGACGACATTCTAGTAAAAAGCCTGTCAGCAGACCACGTGGAGCATTTATGAACCACTTTCAACATCCTAAGGAAGTACCGTATGAAACTGAACCTACTAAAATGTGCTTTTGGAGTTGCTTCGGGAAAATTCCTAGGTTACATAGTGAACCAATGAGGCATTGAGGCAAATCCTGAGAAGCCTTGCTGAACATGAGGTCTCCTAGTAAGCCAAAGAGGTACAATATCTAATAGGACGTCTTACGACACTAAACCGATTCATCTCTAAAGCAACCGACAGGTGCCTCCATTTTTTCAAAGCCCTAAAGAGAAGAAAAAGGTTTCACTAGAATGAAGAATGTGAAAAGACGTTCCATGGGCTGAAGAAGCACCTGGGACAATCCTTCTTCTTTCGAAGCCCAGGGAAGGGAAAACTTTGTTATTATACTTGGCTGTGAGTGTCGACGCAGTGAGTTCGATACTTGTGCGAGAAGAGGGTAACGTCCATATGCTAGTATATTATGTTAGCAAAGTGCTCCTACCAGTAGAGATCCGTTACACGAACGTAGAAAAACTCGCCTTGTCCCTCATGACCGCCTCAAGAAAGCTGAGACCTTACTTCCAAGCCCACGATATACGAGTTCTAACGAGTGTCCCCCTTAAACTAGTGCTCCAAAAACTAGACGCATCTAGAAGATTTATGAGATGGGTCGTAGAACTGAGTGAGTTCGACATCACATACCAACCCAGGACCGCAATAAAGGGGCAAGCAGTGGCAGATTTTGTCATCGAATTCATAGAGGCAACGGACCTCAGTGCACAAATGGAACCCACATACCTTCCAGCATGGACATTGTTTGTAGATGGGTCAGTAGGAGAGACTGGCTCAGGAGCAGGAGTGCTATTAGAAAGCCAAAGGGCCACAAGCTCAACTATATATTATGATTCGATTTCAAAACTTCCAACAACCCAACTGAATATGAGGCACTCTTAGCAGGTCTTAGGTTAGCCAAGGAAATACAAGTAAAGAATCTAGCAGTCCGAAGTGATTCGCCGCTCGTCGTAAGTCAAGTCAATGGCAACTTTGCAGCCAAGGATAAATGCATGGTCACCTACCTGCAGAAGGTGATGGAACTGATTCCTTGTTTTGACAAGTTTGAGCTGGTCCAAGTCCCAAGGGCTGAGAACCTATACGTAGACGCTCTATCAAAATTGGCAAGCAGCAAAGATTCGGAGTTACTAAAATTGTGCTTGTGGAATACCTCCCTAGGCCCTCCACAACTAAAACGGAGGAGGTAATGTGGATCGAAGAGACCCCCCAATGGATGCGGCCGTCATAGCATATCTCCAGGACCACACATTACCAGAGAATAAAGAAGAAGCCCATAAACTCAGACGTAAGGTTGCCTATTACTATAGCTTCGGAGTCTGCTTTTAGTGTAGGGAAGAGGGTTCTCTCTGAGGTCAGGAGTCGACTAAAAGAAGATATTTTGGAAGCGTTAATGTGCATGAAGGACTGGGAAGACACTAATTATCGAATTCAAGATAAATATGCCGAAATTGCATGTAACCAAATAAGTGATATTTAATTTCACTACATTCATCACAATATTTTATTTTCATACCTTTATAATATTTTGAAAAAATTGTACACTTAACAAGTTGTTCGTGTACAATTTTTATCTCCACATTCTCAAAAGTCAAAATTGAAGTAGATAAAGGAGGATGGTTTATTTTTTTT
>CAIGRF010218084.1:0-43690 GCA_903798235.1 Fraxinus ornus
TACATGGGGTATGATTTTTTTTAAAACGTAAATTTTCGAGTGTAAAATTTCTCTCAACTTCTTTACAAGTTCGATTATGCCCCCTAACTTTTTTGGTCTGCGTCCGCCCCTGCAGCCAAGGAATCATCGTATATATTTCCCTTTTTTTCCCTATTTTCTTTTGCTTTTACTGGCAGAACCGAGTGCTTGGGAATTAGTAAGCGTTTGGGGACGAAAAGAGCAGCATAAATATGCAATAGCCAAATAGGGAAAAAGAAACCTATAATTTGTATTAAAAATCACAACTCAATATAATATTTTTTGAACATTACTCAAAAAATCTCCTACATAAATAACCTGAACCCTATAGATCATCAACATAAGTCAAACACATGAAAGACAATTTCTCTACCAAACTCTTAGCTTAGGAAAGAATCAAATCTCTTGGGCACATGTTCAAATCATCCTTTACTTCTGTCCTTCAACTCTCATGATACATTTTCACAGTTGATCCCCACATTGCCATTTTCACTTCTTGAAATGTATTTGCTTTATTTACGCTGTACTTCGGAGCATCCACGTCCATGGCTTAATGCTGAATGTTTTGAGAGGTTGGAAATCCTTTTGATGCTAGCTAGACGTGCCAAAACTCTTTATTTATCTTCACATCATTACCGTAACATATCTGTTTATCAACAGGTACGAGGTAAAAGAAAGCAACACGGGAAGCAAGTAGATGACCTTCTTGTTGAAAGCAGCCATTTTGTTGGATCCTTCTTCAACAATTGTCTCGAGTTTCGGGGCGTTGGAAGCTCTGTAAGGGGAAATCAGAGGAGAAGGGGCAACCTCTACCCAACTGTGCATGTAACTCATTCGCTTTCTCATGATCCTATAAAGGAGAGAAGTTACTTGAACAGAATGATTGACGATTCAACAAAACTTCTGCCAAGAGAAATTTTGTTGGGATGAAGAAGAATTCTTGAAATAGCGTATATTTAAACTGGTTCTTGAGCTTAAGAATAGGAACAATTTTAGGAGGAAATTGACTTGAAAAAATCGATGGCAAAACAAAGGGACAATTGTTTGGTGTGTTTAAGAATGTTCAAAACTAAAATTCAGTCAAAATCCTTCCACAGATCTATGCACTGATTCAGTCAATTCATGACGCATATTGAATCAGACAAAAGGTAAAATGTTAAGCTCGATCTATGATGGCGGAAGACCTTAGAATTTACATGAATAAGCAAAACCATAAGCTCTCTGGTGGCTGTTAATTATTGGGAATTTGGGATCTTTCATTTTGAATTAACACGCGATCTATTGTGGAGATTCTATCTAAGTATATACTTCCAGGGGTGTTTGATGAATAAGATTTCAACTTATACTATTTGATATTTTGCCATTCAAGTCAACAATTAAGCAATATAAATTTTACCATATAGCCTAACTCGACTAATGTTTGTGTCAAATTCAAACTCAGAACGAGCATCATAATATTAATACGAACGGATAAAGCACGTATTCTTATATCCAATTATTTTCCTGTATAGACACGTAAAAATGCATATATTCGACTAGTCAACTGCAATTGACCTGACTTGGAATAAAAACAATTAAATAAAAATACGTGCCACTTGGTTCTCCCTAGGCATAAGCACTAGCTAGATGGAGATATGGGAGAATTGCAACACAAAATTTTAAGCTTTTATATTTTGTCTATCATTGTTCAATCTAACGCATCAAACATATCATAACTTCATCAAATAAAGCTTGATCTACAATAGTGGGAGACTTCAAATGATCAACTTAATGTTTTGAAGGTGATAATGACGCTTCCTATGAAGCCACAAGGTTCTCGTGATAAAATTGTTGATTTTTCTAGTTCTTTTAATTTTTGAATTTACGTTGTTTGAAATTCATCGACAGTTACCATTTGTTACACACACACACACACACACACACACACACACACTAAGTAAGTTGCTACTTGTACATAAAAATGTATATAATGAATTATATAATATGATGTAGAAGGAAAAGATTAAATGAAAAAGTTGATTGTGTTTTAAATTGATAATAGTAAAGTGTCACGTGACATCCATTATGTAAATTTTGATACACATGTAGTAAGACCCACATACTAAATCTTGTAAAATGAAATAATAACTTATTTGTAATCTTACTTCGATTTTTACGTCATGGGCCATGCAAGTGTGGAATGCTAGGTGTTAGGGTTGAACAACGAAGTCATCAAACTGCAAAGTCAAATTGAAATCGTTTTTTTGAAATTGTTGGTTTGGTCCACGTGGATCATTTAACGTTTTGATTTAAATCGAACCGCTTCAAATTGGTTTGGTTTAAGTTTCAATCTTTGTAAAAAGATTCAAACTGTCAAATTGTTGAAAAATAAATCTGAAAATAAATTAATTTAAATTTTATCCAACCCAATTAAAACTAAATACATCCCAGTTAAAAAAATAAAAAAATAGATCCACATTAGACCCAATCAAATTAAATTCAAAACTCAATTATATAATTATCCATCACTATTAATTAATTAAATCATGATCAAATACCCATTAGCCATTACAATTATGAACGTAAAATCCTCAAATTGGCTGAAGTACTGAAAAGACTATTGTTGAACAATATTAATCGGCTACCTATCACAATTGGCTAAATAACTAAATCTAAATTTTAATCAAACTCGCACTACTTTTTTCCATCTACTTTTTACAAATTTCAACTAAATTTTTAGGTCAGTTTATTCAAAATTTATTATTTTTTGATAATTATTTGCTATATTTTATTGGTAGTTGTGTTATTTTGTTCAGGGCTTCCTTAAATTCTCAATTGGACGATATTAATTGTTTATTTGCATCTAAATTTTCTAGTCCGTCACTCAGATTATTATTTATATTTTAACTTTGTTGCTAGATTTTACTGTTAATTGATACAATGATTTGGTGGGTTACTTAAATGTTTTTGCGAATATTTAACCAATGAGTCTTTCGACATTTTATTTTGGTAAGAGATTGAATGCAAATAAGTACAAGATTATTTTCCAAATTGTCAAAAATGTATTAACTATTTAAATATCTACCATTGCTTCTGAGTCTGCATTCTCTACTACTAGTAGTAATCGAATTCATGATTTCTTTAGGATTTCATTGAATGCATAGATGGTTGAGGCGGTATTTTGTCCTAAAAATTGGTTGTATAGTAACAAATAACATATATTGATTTTAAATGTTTGGATAAGGTAAAAGTATTGGATGAATCTTAGAAAGTTATATAATGTACTACAGTATTTGATCTTTCTTTCCATTTTCTTTTTTTAGTTGATTTATATCATTTGCCTATAGTTAATTAATGCATTTACATATTATTGTATTTTAATGATTAGAAGAGTAGAACTTGGTTTGTAATATTTGTATTGATACTATTTATATTTTAATGTGAAATTTCAAATTAATATTTTTTAATTAACCTGTTCGATTTATGTTATTTTTTGTTTGCTAAACCGTGATTTTAAATCAAACCTAATCGAAAAATGTAGTTTGATTTGGTTTAAAAATTGAAGTTGTTTAGTTTTGTCTGGAAAAAAAATTCAAGCCATTTTAATTGGCTTGGTTTGAGAATTTGTCATAAATCGTCCAAATCGAATTGTGATCGCCCTTAGTAGATGTAGCTCGAGACCAAGAAGGTTATCATAAAATTAGGCAAAGTCGAATGATGCAAAAGTAACTATAATTGGTGTTCGTGGTTTAACTATAATTAATATTCATGATTCCCACGGAATTATAAATAAGGTTACAATTTGACTTTCAAATTTTGCCTCATGTTTTGTAGGGTAGTAAAATCAAAATTTTAGTAAATTTTGATAAAAAAATTGATAAAATGTGTTGTTGAAAAGTTGTAGAGCCTATGAAATATGTGGTTAAAATTTATTTTAGACTTTGACTTATATTAAAATCTAAATTTTAATTGGTACCAAACAGGGGTTTAATCAATCTTGAACAAAAAATCTCATATTATATGATTATGAAAATTAATTTTCTTGAAGTTTAAAATATAATTTAACCACGCGATTCTATAAAAATAAACCATGTAGATTGGTACACAATATTATAGGGAACAAGACATTATAATTAATATAATTTTGACTTTTTTTTTTTTTAAGTGCTCATTGGTGCAAATTAAAAAGTCAAATATTCTACTTGTACAATACCGGTTCACAACGTTGATTGACAACACTCTCACAGTGGCGGGTCCCATTGTGTTTAAAAAAACAAAAAAAATATCACCCCAACCACCCCATGTGTTAGAGGTTGTCAACCGACGTTGTACGTCTAGCACCTCTCTTAAAAAGTTACGACAAACTTCACGAAATGTCCCAGCTTGCCATGTGTAAAAGGATAATTTTTGAAGTTAATATTGTGCTTCATTGCGATGGAGTGGACTTCATTGCAAGTGTGAAAGAATAATGCAGGGGATTCATTCCAATCCCTGGTACGGATTATGCTAGTGAAATTACAAACTGAATTATTAGCAATGAGGGGTAAATTTCAATTCCAAGGAGGGGCTGAATAGAATTATTCTTAATAAAATTTGGAGAAAAAGGTACCAATTTTGTTGGGAAATAAAACAGATCGATATAATATATATGACAAAATATGAAGTATATGATCGCAAACAATAAAGGATAAAAGCCAGAGAATTAATTGCTAGAGGAATGAAGTATTTTATGGAGAAAACAAATACAATAATCGTGCCTATACAATTAATCTATATTTCAGTAGTACAAAACTTATAAAAAGAGTCTAGTATTTATAAGGGTGGATGTCAAACTCTAAAATACCACAAAAATGGAAACAAGATCAAAACGCACATTGAATAAAGGAAACAATATTTCTCAATATTTTTTCAATAAAAACACGTGCAAAAAAGGAAAAAAAAAATTCTCAAAAAATCTAACCTAATTTGGGTTAAAAAATCCAACAATTTCCTGTAGACTCATGTATTTTTATAATGTGTGAAAAAAAAATGTTTTTTGATTAAAATAATTATTTTAGTAGTTCCTATATTATATGTGAAGAGACTAATATGTATTCCACCTTGATACAAATTTCGATGCAACGAATGAAACTCCAAGATTTCTCCACTTGGAAAAATAAATCTAATTGCAACGAAAAATTCGAACTCTTCGATAAGAACCAAATGTTTTCCAACACAAAAATACTTCTCCTCTTCCACGGTATCCAACATGGATATATGAACCCAAACACCGGGTTCTCTAAAATTCATAAATAATTAAAAATTATCAAACAATGTCGAAGCACACCCTGTAGCAGAATAAACTCTTAATGCTTTCATAAAAAGCCCTCGCTAGTCTCAACACCTTAAAAAAATACTAAAAGCTTGTGCAACCGAATCACCATTCACGTATCGATATCCAATGGGTCTATCCCTAGCAGTTGAATACGATAGAACCGCAAGTAATGTTAGCAAAGTAGAATTACCCATATCCTCCCAACTTGATTGAGTAATATTCTAAATATGGACCCCGAACTAGATCTCAAAGGTACATTACCAAACTGAATCTCCACCACGATACTAAATATGTGCCGACTTTTCTTCACAAATTCTACATGACCTTGTAAGATGTATAACTAGAATCTCTTTCTCCCCTCCAATACAACAGAAACACCCTTTCGAACCTTCGAGATTCTACCTCCTACAGATAACGTGTATCTTTTTGAATCAAGAGTATTCAATGAAATAAGATTCTTCTTCAAGTTTGAAATATGTCAAACATGATCAAGTGTTCTACATGTTCCATCTACTAGCTTCAATCTGACTCTACTAATACCTGCTATACGATAAGGTTCGTTGTTACCCATGACAACGACACCTTGCGTCGTAGTTTGATGTTTCAAACAAATTTCGATTAGGACACATATAGAACGCACAAGCTGTATCCAAAACTCACTTCTCGTTAGGTTTAGATTCCATGTCATAAATCGTCAAAACATCTCCATCACTAAAATAGTTCTCGACTATGTTCGTCTCCACTAGAGGATTTGATTGCTTCATATGATTTGCAATCAAATTACCTTTGTTCTGCAATTTGTCGCAATCCCCCTTAATGTGTCATTTCTTCTTGCAATAATAACAAACATGATTGCTAAAATTTGACCTCAACTTACCCCTTCTTTGATCACCATGAACAACAAGACATTCTCCATCTCTGGCCTCAGAACTAACAAGATGTTTCATCTTCTCTTTTGAAAACAAGGCATCATACGCATTTTCAATGGTGAGAGTATCACAGCTATACAAGATCATATTTTTAAACGAAGCAAACGAAGCAGATAGCGAACACAAAAGGATTAAAACCAAATCTTCTTTATAATATTTTACCTCTAAAGTCTCCAAATCAGCAACGATCTCCTTAAACACAACTACATGATCTTCCAAATATCCACCTTCTGCCATGCGATAAAAATATAACCTTTGCTTCAGATGCAATTTGTTTGTTAGTCTTTTAGTCATGCACAATTGCTCCAACTTCAAGCACAATGTAGCTATCGTTTTTTCCTTCAAAACGTCCTAAATAATATTACTAGAGAGATGAAGATGGATTTGTGAAAGTGCCTTCCGATCCTTCTGTTGTTTCTCCTCCGTCTTCCAATTTGTGGACATTTTATCAAATCCCAACAGCGCAACATCCAAATCCATCTACACGAGTACAACTTGCATCTTCATTTGCAACAACGAAATTCTTGTATTGGGATCTAAAAATGGAATTTCATACTTCATGGCTGCTATCAATAACAAAAACCTCGAACAAATCACAACAAATACCTCTGATACCACTATTGGGAAATAAAACGGATCGAGATAATATCTATGACAAAATATGAAGTATATGATGGCAAACAAAAAAAAAGATAAAAGACAAAGAATTCATTGGCAGAGGAATAAAGTGTTTTATTCAATTGACTAATATGGAGGAAAAAATACAATAACTGTGCATATACAATTATTCGATATTTCAGTAATACAAAACTTGTGAAAAGAGTCTAGTATTTATAAGGGTGGATGCCAAATCTTAAAAATACAACAAAAATGGAGACAAGATAAAAAATTACGTGGAATAAAGGAAACAATATTTTCCCATTATTTCTCCAATAAAAAGACATGCAAAGAAGAAAAAAAATATTTTTTAAAAAAATCCAATTTATCTTTACAATGTGGGGGTACATATATTGGAAAATTAAAATGAAGATAGATGAGAAAGTGAATATATGAATTTTCTTCATGAATTAAATGCTAAGTTTGGAATTATTGGATTAGTTTCTAAACCTTTTGAGAAATGATCAATTATCAACTTTTTTTGGGACCACTCTGAGTCCTAATTCATTACATCGGGACTTATCTTTCCACTATTTACTTTTGTGGACCCGGTACACATGGTGTGTACGCATAGTTAAACATGACAATATTATTTAGATAAAGTGGTTCAACATAATATTATAAAATGTAAGATTTTGAAGTATCAAACTAGTTAAAGATTTCAAATTCAATTCTTAACGGTCGCATTTGTCTATATGCATTGCACATTTTGAAAACTATGCCGCAAATTGCTTTATGGTAAGACTTGCCCTAGATACAAGGGTATTAGATAGAGAAGCAACAACAAGAAGGAATGAATAGGTGTATGAGGGAGAGGAAATCAATGACAAAACTTGTCTTTGGATGATATGAAAAGAAGGGTTACAACGAATTTATATCATGTCCAACACAATAGGCTAAAGTCTATTAACATAACATATTCCCAACATGCATATGGTCCATGAAGAAATTTGGGGCTAGCTTTTAGCTAAGGTAGTTTGAGATGGTATTAGATTAAATGCTTGTCTTGAGCTTAAATATTGTAGTTACTCGTATATGAAAATATGCATGAGATAACTTATGATAAAAAACATTTTTGATTTGTATGTTTATGAATTATGTCTATGCAAAACCTGCAAGTGTGTGAGATCATTGACAAATAATACGTGATGAATAACATATATCGTCCCACGAGGAATAAAATTTAATCAAGTATACTAATTTCTAATCAGATTCAAAGTAAGCAAACAAAATAGATTTGTGGTTTGTAATTATTTTAAATTAATCTACAGAAACTTGTAAAATTCGAATTATATATATATGGAGTAAGTGTATTTGGATTACGAATCCACATATTATTATCTATTTCAATTCTCAATTATGTGGCTATTATCATTCATGCATTCTCAACAATCGATAATTCTATTGAACTTAATTTTCATTTTCAAGACAAACTAAATCTATTATAGTCACAATTCGAATCTATTTTTAATCCGAATTCAAATGAATACAATGCGTTCAATTTCACAATTATCTCAAATATTGCACACGTGATAAACATTATTCATAATATCTATTGTACGTATGTTAATCAAGAAGTGTTCTATACCTATTGTAAGCCTCCCAACACTACAACAAGCAACTATATATTTAATGGCGATCAAGCAATCAAATTATAAAATTGTGCATGCTAGATTAATCAAGAAAAACAAGAATTTAAATATCTACTTGTCTTAATTTAAAAATAAATAATAAAATGTTTCATCTTCATCCTATACGTGAAAAGAATTAGTTTAGCATGTTGTTATATAAATTACACAAAAAGATTTGAAAAAATCACCCGGAATGGAAAACAATGATTGTAAAGTGAAAAATCAATTTATTTTTTTGTTAATTTTCAATCCGGTCTTTGAATCTTCAATTTCTAGTGTTAATTGCCTTTGAATCTTGTACTAGCCTCCTTCTTGTGGTGAAAATAAGGTTTTGATGTCTCTCTTTCCTCATTCTGGCCTCCCTCATAGGTTAAATAGTAGGTTGAATTTGATTTCTATAAGAATTTGGATCAAATGAGGAAGTTTGACCATTCAGGCCTAGAAATGGACCATTGAGCATCTATATCAAGGATAATGGAATCAATTATAACTTTGATGAGCATATCATCTACCAACCCGTAAAGATGCTTGAGTGTCCTATCAACAAGCTGTAGAATTATTGATGTTGCTTTTGGATTATCCAATCCTAATTTCCTATAGATAGACAATGGTATCAGATTAATACTACTCCAGAATTAATTAAAGGTTTTAAATTATGTGAATTTCCTGTAGAGCAAAGTACTGTGAAACTCCCTGGATCTTTGAGTTTAGGAGGTATCTTCTTAAGGAGTATGGCACTGCATCCTTCATTCAAGCAAACGGTCTCATGTTCTTCCAGTTTTCTCTTGTTAGCTAGGATCTCTTTCAAAAACTTTGCATAACTTGGCATCTGTGCAATTGCATCGGCAAATGGTATNTTGAATGGAATCAATGAAGGGAATGTTGATGTGAAGTTGTCTGAGTGCATCCAAGAACTTCTTAAATTGCTTTTCCAGCTTATTGTTCTGCAACCTACGATGGAATGGTGCTTGAGGTATGTGTTTATTGATAGGAATGGTTGCCTTAACCTATAGACTCTTTGACTTTTCTTCTTGTGTAACCTTTGTTGATTCTTCAGACTGAACCATTTGTTCCTCGCCCATGGTAGATGCCTGAATCTCCTCGATTCATTTTTTCTTCACAGTAATTTCTAGCAGCTGAACTCTACTTCTCATTATGATGGTCTAGCTAGTTCTTCTTCAGGCTATTTTCGAAGCCTATGAGGAAATGGAATAAGAGTACCTAAGCTCGAACAGGGATAATAAGATTGTATGATGGTGTCTCAATAATTGCATGATTCACAGCTTCAACTACTATTACCTATTCTCTCGAGTTCTTTCCTCTGTCGCTTGGTTGGGTACCCTGAGTTTTCCTCGCTAATGTAACTACCATCTAACCTATCTAAGTCTGCAAATTTGTAATTGCAGCCTGCTGGTTCTGAGTTAGTAGTTCCTCAATCAATGACTTTCTGTTTTGCTGCTGCTATTGTTCTTGGAATCCTAGTGGTCTTGCTTGAAAATTTTCTCATTTTCCTTGACTTTAACTGTTTGCCCATGAGAAATTTGAATGATTCCTCCATCCCAAATTATATGTGTTGGAGTGGGGTTGTTTTGCTGCCTCTGAGAATTTTGCGTATAACTAACCTCCATAGACTAGATTATATGCGTGGAGGCTAAATGACATTTTTTTTTGTAATATGATCTATCCCGCAGCCTTCACAAATCGGTTTCGGTTGGTTACCATGTTCATATTCTGAATAAGGCTATTTATTTCCTTATCAATACTTCCATTTGGGTTGCTAATGATGTAGCTATGTCAATGTTGTGTATTCCTACCAATTTCCTCGACACTTCCATGTCTATTAGTCACATGAATTGATTCTCTGCAATTCTCTCAAATGTGTCCAAGGCATTGTCTAATGGAATATCCAATATTGACCCTCATGTTGAAGCATTGACTATGTTGTGAAATTCAAGTCTCAACTCTGAATAGAATATACAAATCTCAGATTTTTTAGGAATGTTCAGATTATGACACATCCTGAAGTAATCTTTGAATCTTTCCCAAGCTTATGGATAGCTCTCGAGGTCTCTTTGCTTGAAAGTATGCACTTCATTTCTAATTTCATGGACTTGAGAGGAAGGGAGAAATCTCAAAGTGAACTTCTACACCATATCATTCTATGAACTATGCTCCAAGGGATTAATGAATTTAGCCATTCTCGTGTGCATTCTTTTAGGGTGTGAGGAAATAAGCACAATCCAAAAGTGTCAACAGACATGCCTTCGTGACTAATCTTGTCGCACAACATCAAGAAGGTTTAAATATGTTCATGAGGATTTTCAGTTGGTCTTCCAATGGAATCGTTGACAAGTAATATGTGATGATTAATGTGTATCGTCCCACGAGGAATAAAATTCAATCAAGTGTACAAGTTTCTAATCAAATTCAAAGTAAGTGAACAAAACAGATTTGTGGTTTATAATTATTCTAAATTAATCTACATAAGTTTGTAAAATTCGAATTTTATATGTATATGGAATGTGTATTGGATTACTAATCCACCTATTATTCTCTATTTTTATTCTCAATTACGAAACTAGTATCGTTCATGCATTTTCAAAATCAATAATTCTACTGTACTTAATTCTCTTTTTCAAGACAAACTAAATCTATTCTAGTCACGATCTGAATATATTCCTAGTCCGAATTTGAATGAATAGAATGTATTCAATTTCACAATTATCTCAAATATTGCACATGTGATAAAATATTATTCCTAATATATATTACACGTATGTTAATCAAGCAGTGTTATAGACATATTATGAGCCTCCAACACTACAACAAGCAACTATATATTTAATTGGTGATCAAACTATCAAATAACAAAATTATGCATGCAAGATTAATAAAAAAAACAAGAATTTAACTAACTATTTGTCTTAAATTAAAAATAAATAATAAATGGTTTCATGTTCATCCAATACATGAAAAGAATTATCCTAACATGTAGTTATATAAATTACACAAAAGATTTGGAAAAACGTCACCCGAAATGGAAAACAATGATTGAAAAGTGAAAAATCAATTCATTTTTCGTTAATCTACAACCCGGACTTTGAATCTCCAATCTCTAGTGTTAATTGCCTCTGAATCTTGTATTATCCCCCTTCTTGTGGTGAAAAATAGGGTTTTGATGTCTCTCTTTCCTCATTCTAGCCCCCCTCGTAAGTTAAATAGTAGGTTGAATTTGATTTCTATAAGAATTTGGATCAAATGAGGAAGTTGGACCATTCAGGCCTAGAAATGGCATGCGCACACCGGCCATTGGGTTTGCTATCGGTAAATAGATTATAGGGTGTTGCGCGCACGGTGCAAAATGCATGTGTGCGCACGCCGTTATAAACTCTTCCTTTTGCTACACGTTGGTCCCCCAAATTCGTTCTTCATTCTTTTTAGCTCATTTTTTATATTTTCTTGGTCTTCTATCTTCCAATTCCATCTAATTGCTTCCACACCTCCTCCAATCATTGACATTAGGTCCGAATCAACTATTAGCACTTTGCGATTTAGTTCCCAAACTTTGGATTAAGCCCATCTTAGCCTATTTTCGCTCATTTTGTCCAATTCCATCGATTTTCCAAGATTTACACCTAACAAGCATAATATGTATAAAATTAAGCCTCAATTCATCCAAAATAACAATAATTGCTCTAGTTTAATGACTGAAATAAGTACATAAAATACACTTATTAAACACCCCTAGATTTGAACAATTGTTTGTTCTCAAACAAAATAAAGCTTAAGTACACAACATTTTACAAATATTTTGGTTGGATAATTTGCTTTTAGCTTTAAGATTGGACTTTCAGAGTTGAAAATATAAACTACTTCAAAATCACAATACTAAATCAATCTTTACATATTCAATGCAAAACTAACGTGTGCGTGAAGATTCACGTAAAGCATCATAAAGTCATAAATTGATTCAATTCCCCACCATTTTTGGCCAAATATTTCATTCCTTCGCTCGTAAGATATACACCTCCAAGCTTCATTATTTTCACTCTTTTCCCAATGTGTGATATAAGGTTAAATTTTAATATAATATTATTCACCACCCTCTCTAATTTGGTTATATTTTACTAATTGTAGCTCAACACTTCAATAAATGAGGATTCTCCTTATTTTTTATTGCTTCAACCTCTAAGAATCAATTAAACTAATAATCTCTTGTCAAAAGTCTAATTCTCTCAAATGAGTGTTTGGTGCTTGATCAATGCATCTAACAAATTTTTTTCATTGCTTTTTCTCATCTTTCGTGTGGACTTCTCCATTAAACTTTCTAAGTGACCCTTGTAGCGAACTTTCGGCCGTTAAATCCCAACTCAAACGACTATAGGATACCGGATTTTTAGATATCCTTGCAGTTTTAATCACTCGAGCCATAAATGTTACAAAGAGAAGCTTCACAATAAGACAACACTTTCTTATGCAATGATTAGTGCAACGTCCCTTACTAAACATTTATTCTCAAAAACCGACCTCTAACTTAAGATCACCTAATTCTCATTTTATTGGCTTTACACAATCCATACAAAATTTAGCACACATGGAATTCATTTTTGTCTCTCTGTATCCCTACAACAACTCAATCATTCCAAAAATATCTTAAAATTGGTTTAAAGATGTATAATATAGTGGTTTTTCAGGTTATACTTTTAAGGTCCACTAATTTCAACATACTCAATAATATGAATCAAAAATTTTCTTCAAAATGCAAAATATAAATCTCATGCTCAAAAATATCAAATTCCACATGAATAAGCACAAACTAATTTAACATATAACTTATCTATAATTTATAGTCCAACTCTATGTACCAACATATACATCATCATTTGCAGATTATCCGACTCACGTAAGCATGCAAAAATACATAAAGAAGTAATAAAACTAAAACCTAGAATATTTTCTAATTTTTTTTAACACACACACACACACACACACATATCACACAAGCATGCAAAAGTTAAAAGAAAAAACTCGATGAAACTCACACCCCTAAACTTGATACAAACAATGTCCTCAATATCTGGAAATAGTGCAATCAATAAACAAAAAGCTAAGAGCAGATAAGGGATCAGGTACTCTCTGTAGGTAATGGATAGAATGACGTGAGAGCTCTAGACCCAGACGGGTTCGAAGTGGATGGTGGCGGAGAAGTAGACCGAGAGTAAAGGTCTCTCATTATAATACATATCCGATCAACCTTTCTATGTGTGTCCTCAAATATGTTGTACAAGGCCTCTCTCTTGTATTCATGTCCTCCTGTCTACTATGTATAGCCTCATTTTTTATATGCATGTCCTCAACCCATCCTATGCATCTATCTAATCGTCTCCCCATGAGGTGATTCTCTTTACACAAGGTCAATAGCTCAGCCAAGGGCATGCTGATATCTCGCTTTATACCCTAAAACATGCATTCTTAGCATGCTCTCTATGATCTCTCGCTTGCTCCTTGGAATGTGAAGCTATCATCATTTGCTTTATAAACTGCAATGTTATATTGGTATCTATCAGACCTGCAAACAACTGCCTCATAACCTGCAAATCAGGTGCTGGCTCTGGTTGTGCAGGAGGTGAAATGTGATCATATGCCTCGTCATCCTCTTGGTCCTGTTGCTGCCTATATCGTTCTCTTTGCTGTATGATGGACTTTCATGTCTTGGCAACCGACAATGTAATAATCAGGATTGAATTTCTAGTAGGTAATTCTCATGGTAAGAGTGTGATACTCGACTAACGACATATGCCATAATGAGACTAGGAAAGATCAATGTATGTTTATGGTCTGGGTCGACGCCATGAAACATATGAGACCCTATATCAGAGACCTTAAATGGTTCTTAAAGTCCCCTGCGAGATGATACAATAGAATGGTCTTGAGATGACAGATGGTAGTGCGATGTGAGTTTGGATCGATGTTGTAACTAATAAATTTATATAGGATCACAAGATAATCTGTCAGATATCAGTATTCAAATTCATTGTTTAGGAGTGGCCATGCATCGTCTCTCCCATATAGCAACTGCACGATGATTGACACGTTTGGATCATCGGCATTGGTACGATATTGCCCATGGTCAGTCCATAGTAAGCATCAATCACTTATGGCGAGAACATTATCCATTTATCTCGAACCCATGTCTAGTGCATATGTTTGGTCCCCGGAGTGTCTAACTCTGCATTGAAGTTGGCGTAGAACTCTTGCACCAAGGTAGGGCAAACCTTCTGAGGCTCGCCACTACTTTTTTCCATCCTGCTAAATAAATTAACTGGGTAATCTCAAACCCCACATAGTGTTCTACCACAACCTGTCTTTTAGGCTATACTTTCCATTTGGATACCTCATTGTCAAATCTAGTGCTCAAGGGTTCAAAACCGTCGCATACCCCCTTCATCAAGTTGTGTGCGAGCTATGCTCTAAGGTCCCATGACCTTTTCTTTACCCTTTGATGTGGATGCATTGTTCTTTCTTTTTGGAGGTATATCTATCAAACAGTATAAAAACTAACATTAACCACTTGTATATGGTATACCAATCCTACAGAAGCAATGTAAACTTCAATTGATAAGAAAAATGGGGGCCGTAAGTAGGGGACAGAGGGAAGCAATAGCCACGTGGACGTAAGGGTGATTTTGCGTCACCCTCGATTTTAATGCAATTTGTGTAACTTGATGAACGTAACTACATGGGAGTGTTAATGTGTGTATATTCAAAGTATTGTGCGAAACACTTGCCATAATTCGAACAAAGATGCCATTGGGACAATTTATCAAACGAGTTATAGGCAAAATGTATGTCATGGATGCACAATTTCAACATGGAAGTGTTTAATTTGCCAATTCCTCAAAAAAATCAATAGAAACCAAAATCTACCTAAGCCCAACCTCCAAACTAATCGAGAATATCTAGAAAGATGCAAGAAATTAAGACAAATAGCAAAAAATTGAACTTTTCAAGATTTAGCCTATTACCTTTGATTTCTCGAAATCTTGTAGATTAGGGTGTGAAATAGTTGATAAATAATGTTATATGTTCCTAAATCTTCAATGTCCACTTGAATTTTGGATGATTTTGGTGAGAATTTTAAAAAATTTCGAGAGAGAGAGAGAAATAGGTGTCGGCTTTGTGTTTTTGTGTGTGTGTATGATTTTTGGGTGAGTTTTAAAACCCATCCCACTTTTCAAGATTAGCCTATTACATTTGAGTTAAGCGCACTATGGCAGATAAGCCACTACTTTGTTTTTCATGGCATCTCGCGCGAGAGGCCACAAGCCGGCGCCAGATACCAATTTTGTTTTTAAAACTAAACTATTCTTCAACTTTTATAATTGCCCCTCCATTACAAACTACATGTTTAATGTGTCCAATGGGTCCAAACGTGATGGGAAAGCAGAAAACTTGTTTTTTTACCTCTAATTCATACTAAATCACCTTATTACAATGTTGAACCCCCCAAACTTAATGCAAACAATGAGTGAACTCATATAAACTGCACACATAATCTAGTAACCTAATGTATGGATGAAGATTCCTAAACTTATTTAAACGGACAAAAACATGTAAAATCCTAAATTAATGCATAAAAAATGAATAAGTAAAAGGGAAGAATATTGGGGTGCATCCCAACAAGTACTTGTTTATAGTTTTCTGCTCGACTTTGTTGTTTAGGCTATTTTGGATCCTCGAGTGGCAGAACTGTCTTCTCATTGGAATAATCACCTCCCCAATTAGCTTTCAACATTTTCCCATTGATCATGATCCTTCGTTGGTGATCTTGAGACACAACCTCAGCTGTGCCATATGGATGGACGCTAGTACAGTGAATGGACCCGACCACCTCGATCTTGGCTTGCTTGGAAAGAGCTTGAGGCGAGAATTAAGCATGAGTACCTGTTGACCAACCTCAAACTCTTTTCCTGTAATGTGCCTATCATGCCATCTTTTAGATTTTTCCTTGTACAACTTTGCATTTTCATAAGCCTCCAACCTAAACTCATCAAGCTCATTCAGTTGAAGGATTCTGTTTTTCCCGACTACCTTCATATCAAAATTCAGGATGTGAGTTGCCCAATATGCCTTGTGCTTAAGTTCAACTGGTAAGTGACATGCTTTTCCAACAATAATCGATAATGAGATCTCCCGATAGGAGTTTTGAATACAGTGCAGTAGGCCCAAAGTGCATCATCTAACTTATTGGACCAATCTATGCGTGATGTAATAACTGTAGCTTCTAGAATTTTCTTTAACTCACTTTTGGAGATCTCAAATTGCCCACTAGTTTGCGGATAGCTAGGTGTTGATACCCAATGTTTGATCACGTATTTTGCCAATAAAGCTGAGAATAAAAGATTACAAAAGTGTTTCATGTCATCACTACTAATAGCCTGCGGAGTACCACACTAAGAAAAAATATTCTTTTTGAGAAATTGAGTCACAACCCACCCATCATTTGTAAGTAATGCCACAACCTCAACCCATTTAGACACATAATCTATAGCCACCAAGATATATTGTTGACCATACGAAAAATGGAATTGCCCCATGAAGTCAATACCCCAAACATCGAAAATTTCTACTTCCAAAATGCTATTTAAAGGCATTTTGTTCTTTCTAGAGATGTTTCATGTCCTCTAGCATTTATCACACTTCTTTAATAATTCTTAAGCATCATTAAATAGAGTTGGCCAATAAAAACTTAATTGTAAGACTTTAGTTGTTGTTTTGATTGTTGTGAAGTGACCTTTATATGGAGAAGAGAGATAATGCTCCAATACATGTTTTTGTTCTTCCGGTATACAATGGGGAATGATTTGATCGGGACCTCGTCTATAAAGAAACAAATCATCCAAAAAGTAGTGCCCTAAATCACTGAAGGATTTCTTCTTTCGTTGACTAGAATACTCTGGAGTAATAACAAAACTAGACAAATAATTGACATAATCTGCATACCAAGGTGCTGATTTGATCTCAAAAAGTGTCTCATCTGAAATACATCTTTAATATCATCTGTAAGATCTTCTTCTTGCTGTTCCAAATGAGATAAATGGGCTGTTACTAAATTTGTGCTTCTCTTTTTTCCCTAATTTCCAAGTCAAGTTCCTGTAGTAGAAGCACCCATTAGATGAGTCTTAGATTTACATCCTTCTTACTAAGCAAATACTTGAGTGCTGAATAATCTGTATAGACAATCACTTTTGACCCAATCAAGTAAGGCTTGAGTTTATCGAAGGCGAACACTACTATCAAAAACTCATTTTCTGTAGTCGCATAGTTCAATTTGATAACCCAAGGCTCTCGAAACCACCAAAATATAGGTGATAATTTTACAATTGAAAGAACTTTCTTTAACAAATGATATAATCAAGTCAAGTGTTTAGAGAGTTAGAATAACACTTCAATAGATAGCAAATAGTAAAGTTCAAGTGTTTATGTTGTAAACTTTGATGAATGATGGATAATGAAGTAGTTTGTATTTTGTATCAAAGTTTTCAACCTTATGATCTCTCTTAACAAATAATACAAGTAAAGTATGAAGAGAGATCTACACTTCACTACAAATGTTGGCAAAGAAAACTTCTATCAATAATGAATAATAGATGAGATTGAGAAAATTTCATTGCAAAATAGAATTCTTGATGGGATAAACGAAATTAGGTTGATCAATCAAGAAATTCTTTGTAATAAATGAAATAGAAAGTAAAATCAAGTAAGCTCAATGATTTTCAATAAATATGCTCTCTTAATTGCTCTTATAAGTTGTTAGAATTGAATGCAAAAGAGATNAATCAAGAAATTCTTTGTAATAAATTAGATAGAATGTAAAATCAAGTAAGCTCAATGATTTTCAATAAATATGCTCTCTTAATTGTTCTTGTGAGTTGTTAGAATTGAATGCAAAAGAGATGGCTATTTATAGATCAAAAGATTGAAAATCGGGAAGTTTTGGTTAATCAATTTTCAGTCGACTGAAGTGTGAATATAGCCGTTGTAAAATTCAAACCGTTGGAGTTTTGGCTAACACTTCGGTCGAGCAGACTAGTCGACCGAAGTGTATAGGTTTTGAAAATTAATTTTCAATATCAAAATGTTCATTTTTCGAAACTTATTTTCATATCAAAAATACTTTTATGCAAGTTATGAATTATAAAAAAGTTTGACCTTTATACATTTGCTAAAAATCGATGAGTTATACCTTTACATATAAATTGAAGTTTCGATAAACTTAAAACTCTAATCTTCAAAGTTCTTGTTTTCTTCGAGTCTATTTTGATAGCTTGTTTTTCAACGGATGACAATTTGAGCCTTTGAGTGCATAAGAAGATTTCTTCATGAAAACTCAAGAAATAAGGGTAGTTAGAAATATAAGTGTATTGTTTGTTATAATCAAAATAAGTGGAACTATATTGAATCACATGTCAGCAATTTCTCCCTTTTTAATTATGACAAATAATATGTGATTTGTCTTGATTTGTGGAAAAATATAAGATACTCCCCCTATCTTTTACACATTAATGGGAACTGAGTTTGTGTTTATATCATTTTCCATAGCATAATATTTAAAGACATGCATTTCCATATTTCAATAAATCACATTAGAAGTCATCATAATTCATAGAAGTAATGGAAGTCACAATTCCTTAACATAAATCGCATTAGAATCACATTTCCTTTTTCCCCTTTGTCATCATCAAAAAGTATAGGGATTATGATGTTAAAAGAAACTTCCCCCATAATCAAGGCATGGGTGCAAGAAAATAAGAAAAACAAGTGATCATAGTTCATGACATGAAACTAAATATAAGTTCAAAAATGAAAAAAAAAATGATCTAATCTTCAGTAGGTGAAGGAGGGCCTTGAGGATAAATGGAGTACATTGTGCAAAGAAGGCCTCATGTGATAAGCTCATTTGCTCCATCCTATGTTCAAGTGCATCCATTCGGCTAGTGACGGTAGTAGCAAGGGAATCAATTCGTCCTTGTAGGATGTTGAATTGATCTTCGGACATTTGTCAGGTAGTGCAACTTGTCGAGTTGTAGGTCTACGTCTCGGTTGTGGTGATCCATTACCATCACCACCATCATTACCAATACCTATTTCCTCTTCTGCCTCTTCCTCGGTGAATGGCCAAGTAGTAGGACCTAAGGTATTGTCGAAGGCTTGAGTATGACACACCTATTGCCTGTCACCTTTAACGATTCTCATGCGTTTAAGGGTGTTAAGGTTAATGCCATCGGTGTGTTTTGGTTGAAGAATATGCTCATCGTCTAATGGCACATTGAAGTGTTGAAATTTTTTATTAAGAAGCATGTCATAGGGTAGGCCTAGGACTCTAGGAGACGAGTGGACATGTCGAATGTGTTTCAAGAGGATGTAGGAGAAATCTAATTGACGACCAACAAGAAGTGAGTCAAGAATAAATAAATGTTGAATTGATCTTCGGACATTTCTCGACCGAGGGCAGGTGCAACTTGTGGAGTAGTAGTAGGTTTATGTCTCGGTCGCAGTGAATCATTACTGTCACCACCACTTTCTTCTTCTGCCTCTTCTTCGGTGAATGTCCAAGTAGTAGGGCCCGAGATAATGTCGAAGCCTTGAGTATGACACACCCATTGCCCATCACCTTTAATGATTTTCATGTGTGTAAGGGTGTTATGACATCGGTGTGTTTTGGTTTTAGAATAGGCTCATCGTCTAATGACACATTGAAGTGTTGAAAGATTTTAGTAAGAAGCATGTCATAAGGTAGGCCTAAGACTTTAGGAGATGAGTGGACATGTCGATTGTGCTTCAAGAAGATGTAGGAGAGGTCCAATTGACAACCAACAAGAAGTGAATCAAGAATAAATCATTCAAGATGATGAACTTCTTCGAAATGCCCACTTCTAGGATGACGATATGTGCTATTGTACGATGAAGAACTTTGCATGGGATAGTAAGATGGTTTAGGTTTAAGGTCATTTTGGTGGTCAATGGTCAGTCGGTGACACGACAACAAGCTTCAAGTTCATTATAGCCCTCAAACCTAACGGGATAGTTTTGGACGTAGACATAGTTTTCACATTCTTCTAACCGAAGGATTTCTCGAATGGTAGCCATATCGGGGGTAGTTCATTTTTCTTTGATAGTACAAGTAACATGGTGTGAATAAAAAGAGACATTTCGATAAAATTCACGAATTAATCTAGGATAGGCATTTTCAGAGATAGAGACCACATTTTTCCACCCAATACCCTCAAAATATTCTTCTATCCTAAACGATAGAGCTTGGAGATAGAATTCAAAGAAATCAATAGACTTAAAGATAAGAATAGGACAATCGGTAAAACGATCAGGCAAAGGTGTGTCAACTTCAACATTGGATGAACTTGCTTTTCCCTTTTTCGATTTCTTCTTCGGAGGCATCGTACGTTCGGATTGTAGTGAATGAGTGAGAAAGAGATTTTGGTGTTTCGAGATTTTGAAAAAAAAATGAGTAGGAATTGATAGAGAATGAGTAGCCCACAAGAGTTTTGAAGTATGTTTGTGATTGGAGAGGATTTGCAAGAGGTTTGAAGAAAAAATTGAGATTAAGTGTTGAAGCAAAAACCTAGTTTTCGAAATTTTTGATAACAATGGAAGAAAAACCTTCGAATTTGACATGAATGGTTGAAGAGTGTTGTTGATTTGTTGAAATTTGAGGTTATTATGAAAGAGAATGGCGAGATTTGGTGATTTGAAGATAAGTTGAATGAAGAATTTGGGGATAAAATGAGGACTAATTTCGATCGACCGAAACTCTACAGACAAATTAGAAGGATGCTGTAGTTTGTTTTGGTTGACTGATGGTCGATCGAAATGGACGTTTCAGTCGTACAGCTGGTCGACCGAAAGATTGTTTCGGTTGACCAATGGGTCGATCAAAACACAACTTACCGGATTTCATATGGGCTTACTGATTTTGTGCTATCTTACCGAACTTAGCAAAAGCTTACCGGTTGATCATATGGTCAATCAGATCATTGTTTCAGTCGATCAATAGGTCGACCGAACTACTAAAAAGTAGGAATACACAAGTAATTTCAATTTAATCATCTATATAGAACAAATTTATTCACAAATTTTAGATTCATGGATAATACCCAAGCCTCTTCGAATAAAAGAAAATCTATGAGAGCTAGAGGTTTAGTAAGAATGTCGGCCAATTCTTTATCGGTACTAACAAATTCTAAATAAGTTTTACCTTTTTGCACATGATCTCTAAGAAAATGATGTCGAATTTCAATATGTTAGGTGCGAGAGTGCAAGATGGGATTTTTAGACAAATTTATAGCACTACTGTTATCACACATAATATAAGTATTTTCAAAAGTTGAATGATAATCACTAAGGATTTGTTTCATCCAAAGAACTTGAGCACAATAACTAGTAGCCGAGATATATTCGACTTCGGCGGTTGATAGTGCAACGAAATTTTGTTTCTTGATAAACCTTGATACAAGATCAAAGCCTAGAAAATGACAAGTTCCACTAGTGCTTTTTCGAACAATTGTGCAACCCGCCCAATCGGCATCCAAATAGCTAATAAGGTCAATATGCGTGCCCTTAGGATACCAAAATCCTAAAGTTTTAGTACCACATAGATAGCTACAAATTCGTTTTAAGGCACTTAGATGTGATTCTTTAGGATTGGATTGAAATCTAGCCCATAAGCAAACACTAAACATGATATCGGGTCTGCTAGCGGTTAAATAAAGAAGAGATCCGATCATGCCTCGATATTTTGTTACGTCGATTGAAGTGTCGTGCTCATTTTTATCCAATTTGATAGATGAACTCATTGGAGTATTCATCGGTTTCAAATCTTCAAAATCGAATTTCTTGAGCATGTATATGATGTACTTTGTTTGACTAATGAAGATGCTTTCATTAGTTTGTTTGATTTGAAGTACAAGGAAGAACTTTAGTTCTCCCATCACACTCTTTTCGAATTTCTTGCTCATGCACTTTGAAAACTCTTCACAAAGGGAAATATTAATTGCACCAAAAATAATATCATCAACGTAAATTTGTACAACAATCATGTCATCCTTTTTGGTTTTGATAAAGAAAGTAGTATCCACATTTCCCATTTGAAAACCATATGAGATAAAAAAAAAAAAAAAGTGTCTTTCATACCAAGCTCTAGGAGCTTGTTTCAAACCATATAGAGCTTTTCTAAATTTAAATACTTTTTCCAGAAATTTGTGATTTTTGAAATCGGGAGGTTGTTCAACGTAAACTTCTTCTTGAATGAAACCATTTAAAAATACACTTTTTACATCCATTTGATAGAGAATAAAACCTTTATGACAAGCAAAAGCAAGAAGCATGCGAATAGATTCTAATCTAGCAACCAATGCAAAGGTTTCTTCGAAATCTATACCTTCTTCTTGATTGTAACCTTAGGCCACTTATCTAGCCTTGTTACGCACAACAATACAATTTTCATCTCGTTTGTTTCGAGAAATCCATTTCGTACCAATAATGGTTTGACCATTTGGTCTATTAACTAAATCCCAAACATGATTTCTTTCAAATTGATTTAGTTCTTCTTGCATTACTAGAATCCAAAACTCATCAAATTCGACTTCTTTAAAAAAACTTGGTTCAATTTGAGAAATGAAAGCACAATTATTTAGAAAACCTTCGGTAGAATTTCTAGTACTTACACATTTGGAAAGATCACCAATTATGAGCTCCTTTGGATGAGAGGGAACAAACTTCCATTCAATGAGAAGTGTTTGATCATCTTGATTTTTGGAAGATTCTCCTTCTTCTTGTTGAGAAATTTGTTCTTCCGTGTCTTTAACTTCAACATCTTTAGGATCTTCCTTATTTTGATCTTGATTGTTCATTTGCTCAAAAAGAATTTCCAAACCTACATCAATACCTTTCTCTTGATCAAGAGAATTAGTTTCATCAAATGTAACATGCATAGATTCTTCCACCACTAAAGTTCTTTTGTTGAAAACTCGATAAACTTTGCTAGTAGGTGAATATCCAAGGAAGATTCCAACATCAGGTTTTGAATCAAATTTTCTTTTGTATTTAGTATAAAACATTTACGACCAAAAACTTTAAAATAGATAATGTTGAGAACTCTATTTTTCCGAAGCTCATATGGAGTTTCGGTGTTCTTTCGACTTACCAAAACTCTATTCATAATGTAGCAAGCAGGTTTAACGGTTTCGGCCCAAAAGTATTTGGATAAATTGTTTTCATAATGGTCATATCCATTTCTTGTAATGTACAATTTTTTCTTTCTACTGCACCATTTTGTTGAGGAGTTCTAGGAGCTGAAAAATTATATTCATATCCATTTCCTTTACAAAAATCGTCAAAAGCAATATTATTAAATTCTCCACAGTGATCACTTCTAATGGATGTGATGGAATATCCTTTTTCATTTTGAACATTTTTACAAAAATGTTTGAATACTTTTAAAACTTCATTTTTCAAGTTCAAAAATAAAACCCAAGTGAATCTTGAGAAGTCATCAACAATGACAAATGCATAGTGCTTACCACTTAAACTTATGATTTTAGAAGGTTCAAAGATATCCATGTGAAGAAGTTGTAAATGTTTTGTGGTTGAAGAAAATTGCTTAGTTTTGAATGAACTTTTTGTTTGTTTTTCAAATTGGCAAGCATCACAAATTTTGTCTTTTTCAAATGTGGTAGACCTTTAACAAAGCAATTTTTTGAGATTTTTGAAATTAGGTCCATACTAACATGGCCTAATCTTCTATGCCATGACCAAGTATCATCTTTAAAACTTGACAAACATTTTAACTCTTTTTCAAATTCAATATTAATGACATAAACATCTTTACTATGGCTTCCTATGAACAGTACATCTTTCGATGTAGCATCCTTGATAAGGCATTTTGAAGAATCAAATTTGATATGATAATTTTTATCACATAGATGACTAATACTTAACAAATTATGTTTGAGATTATCTACTAACAAAATGTTTTCAATAGAAGGAGATAAATGATTACCAATAATTTCAATGCCCATGATTCTTCCTTTGGCATTATCTCCAAATGTGACATGACCCCTATCTTTCCTTTTGAAGTTTGACAATAATGTCTTGTCTCCGATCATTATTTTGAGCAACCACTATCCAAGAACCAATTGCTTTTTATCCTTAAGACACCTACAAGAATTGATTCAAATTTTTGATCTTGGTACCCATTTAACTTTGGGTCCTTGATAGTTAGTGCTAGTGGACCTTTGAACCCAGTTATTTCTTTGAAAGTGTAATTTCTTTTTGATTAAGCAATTAAAAGCTACATGTGGTGTTAGAAGCTTTGACAAATATATTTTCAAGAGATTTTTGCTTCAGAGAAGGTTTGTATCCAATTCTTCCTCTATCAAAGACACATTTTTGTTTACCAAGCATTAACTCAAAGTTTTTTTCCTTGAGTGAATTTGTGCACAATGTTGGTTAAATCTAGGACCTTTTCTTTTAGAGAAATATTTTCTTTGATTAGGAATTTGTGATTATCTTTTTCTTTTTCAAAATCCTTTTGAGTCTCTAAAATCTTTTTGGTCTCATTTTTTAATAAAATGTGTTGTTTTTTGAAAGTAGAATGTTTGAGAGCAAGTTTTTCAAAAGCTCCAATGATTTCATCATATGAAGTATATAGTTCATCATAAGAGGGAGTGTTATTTGTGTTTACCTCATCCTCAATGGCCATGAAGGACATGTTTGCAAGTTCATCTTGACTTTCATTTTCTTCTTGCTCATCATCACTTTCATCCCAAGTGGCTTGTAGAGCTTTCTTCTTGAAGAATTTTCTCTTGTTGGGACATTCGATTCTTTTGTGACCGGGTTTGTCACAATCATAGTACACAACATTCTTGTTCTTTTCCTCACCTTTGTCTTCTTTCTTTTGGAATCGATGATTGTTGCAAAAGTCTATCCACTTTTTGACAAGGAGAACAAGATCATCGAGTTCCTCATCACTCTTGTTTGAGTTTGAGGTTTCTTCATCATTTGATGATTTCAAAGGAATTTGTCTTCTAGGAGAATCCATCGTTTCTTCCTCTTTTGCTTTTCTGGACTTCTCCTTTGTTTCGGCATGATTTAGCTCATAAGTCATCAAGGTTCCATAGAGCTCTTCCAATGGATATGTATTGACAACTTTGATGTTCTTTGTCAACATCCTCAATGAGTCTCAATCTTTCGAGAGAGACCTAAGAACTTTGCTAACAAGTTCACCATTGGTAAATTTTCTATCAAAGCCTTTAAGGCCATTAACAATATCAGTGAATCAAGTAATCATGCTAGCAATGGGTTTATCTTGTTTCATAAAATAGTTTTCAAAGTTTTTAAACAATAGATTTATCTTAGTTTCTTTCACTCTGTTGGTTCCCATGTGTGTGACTTCTAATGCATGCCAAATATCATATGCGAAATCACATGTGCTAATACGATTAAATTCATTTATATTTAAAGCACAATAAAGAAGATTTTTGGCTTTTGCATTCAAAGACAATTTTCTCTTATCATCCTCATCATACTCTTCTCTAGGTTTTGAAATAATTTGGTCTGGTTTCTTATCCACTTTAATCATCTAAGTAGGCTTATGAGGACCAAATTCAATAACCTCCCAAACATTATAATCAATTGATTGGATATAAATCGTCATTCTAGTTTTCCAATAATTATAATGTGTACCATCAAACAAAGGATGACAATTTGTAAAATACTCCTCAATATTAAGATTAGCCATAACACAAGATAGTAAAATCTTTCAAAATGTGCACCTGAGCTCTGATATCAATTGATAACCAAAGAATAACTAACCAAGAGGGGGGTGAATTAGTTTTTGAAACTTTTTCAAAAATTAGTCTCAAACTTATTTAAAACACGAGATATAAATGCAAAGTGTAATACGATGAGTAAATACGCAAATTCCATAACTTAATTCAAGTGTGGATATAGCACAATATAAATAGCAATTTGAAGTAAGATGCAATAATGTAAAGATAACAAGAAAATTTAATGGGGTTCGATACACAATGTGTTCTATGTCCTCGTTACCAAGCTCTCCATCACGAGTAAGGCTAAATCCACTCTAATGGTAACTTACAAATAAGAAGTATAGATTCTTAAGTGACTTACAACAAGGAGCACTTATCCTTAAGCGAGTTACAACAAGGAACACTCATCCTTGGGTGACTTACGACAAGGAGCACATATACTTAACAATAATCGAGTTTTCACAAGGCTCTCAAAACCACCAAAATATAAGTGATGATTTTACAATTGAAAGAACTTTCTTTAACAAATGATATAATCAAGTCAAGTGTTTAGAGAGTTTGGATAACACTTCAATAGATAGCAAATAGTAAACTCAAGTATTTATGTTGTAAACTTTGATGAATTATGGATAATAAAGTAGTTTGTATTTTGTATCAAAGGTTTCAACCTTATGATCTCTCTTAACAAATAATATAAGTTAAGTATGAAGAGAGATTTACATTTCAATATAAGTATTGGCAAAGAAAACTTCTATCAAGAATAAAGAATAGATAAGATTGAGAAAATTTCTTTGCAAAGTAGAATTCTCGATGAGATAGATAAAATTAGGTTGATCAATCAAGAAATTCTTTGTAATAAATTAAATAGAATGTAAAATCAAGTAAGCTCAATGATTTTCAATAAATATGCTCTCTTAATTGTTCTTGTGAGTTGTTAGAATTGAATGCAAAAGAGATGGCTATTTATAGATCAAAAGATTGAAAATCAGGAAGTTTCGGTTGATCAATTTCGGTCAACCGAAGTGTGAATATAGCCGTTGTAAAATTCAAACCGTTGGAGTTTCGGTTGACACTTCGGTCGAACAGACCGGTCGACATAAGTGTATAGGTTTTGAAAATTAATTTTCAATATTAAGATGTTCATTTTTCCAAACTTATTTTCATATCAAAAATATTTTTATGCGAGTGATGAATTATAAAAAAGTTTGAGTTTTAAGCATTTGCTAAAAATCGATGAGTTATACCTTTACATATAAATTGAAATTTCAATAAACTTAAAACTATAATCTTCAAAGTTCTTGTTTTCATCGAGTCTCTTTTGATAGCTTGTTCTTCAACGGATGACGATTTGAGCCTTTAAGTGCTTAAGAAGAATTATTCATGAAAAACTCAAGAAACGAGACTTGTTAGAAATATAAGTGTATTGTTTGTTATAATCAAAATAAGTGGAGCTATATTGAATCATAGGTCAACACAATTGAGCTTTAATAAGAGTTTTTGCTTGCGTAGTGAATAACATGCAAAACTTTATTCTTGCGTTGACCCAAAACTGCTCCATTTGTGTAATCACTTACATCACACATCAATTTAAATGGCAAATTCTAGTCAGGTGCAGCTAATATAGGGGTTGTGACCATCTTTTATTTCAAAGTGTTGAATGCAACCAAACAATCCTCTGAAAAGTTAAAAGGCACATCTTTTCCAATAAAGTACAAAGAGACTTGATTATTTTTTAGAAGTCCTTGATGAAACGCCAATAGAAACAAACATGTTCCAAGAAACTTCTTATCCCTTTTAGTGAAGTAGGTAGAGGTAAATTTTCAATAACTTGTTTCTTAGCATTATCGACCTCATTACCCCGAGCCGAAATTAAATGCCCTAAAACAACTCCTTTCTAAACCATAAAGTAGCACTTTCCCAGTTAAGTACAATATTGGTTTCTTCACATCGCTGCAACACCAATCTCAAGTGACCCAAGCACTCATTGAATGATGACCCAAATACTAAAAAATCATCCATAAATACTTCAATGATACCTCCTATCATATCTGAAAAGATTGACATCATACACCTCTGAAAAATAGCTGGACCATTACATAATTCAAACGACATTATTATGTATGCAAAGGTGATATAAGAACATGTAAATGTGTTTTATCTTGATCTTCTGGTGTTATAGAAATCTACCTTAAATACCTATCCAAAAAACACTAATGTGAATGTCCAACAAGTTTCTCCAACATCTGATCAATGAAGCGAAAGGAAAAGTGATCCTTACCAGTAGCGTTGTTGAGTTTTCGATAGTCAATGCAAACTCTCCATGATTGTACGCGTAACAATCAACTCATTATTTTCACTTGGCACCACTGTAGTTCCTCATTTTTCGATACTACATGTACTGGACTAACCCAATGACTGTCTAAAATACGATATATGATCCCTGCAAATAATAATGTCAGCACTTCGGCCCTTACAGCCTCCTGTATCTTCAGATTTAATCTGTGATGCCTCTCAATAGATGGTTTAAATTTTTTTCTCTATCTAAATTTTGTGCATGCAAAAAGAAGGGCAGATCCATTTTATGTCAGAAATGGTCCATCCAAATGCTGTTTTATGATCTCCAAGTATCCTTATTAGCTGATCTTCTTCATCTTTGTTAAGAGCACTTGAGATGATGACTGGAAGTATGTGTTTCTATCCCAAGAAGGCATACTGTAAATGTGAAGGCAACTACTTAAGTTCAAGAGTTGGAGCATTTTGAATAGATGACAAAGGCTTTGCCCTCCTTCACCTAGCTCCAGTTGTATTAGTCTCAATAAGGAAGGAGTTTCTTCTAGCTGACGAATGCATTTTTCTATATTTTCTAATTCAGATGGCTCTTCTTTTGAATAAACCAAGCAAGCCTCAAGCGGATCGTGAGGATAATTGAGTCTAAATGATCTATCATAGTTATATCAATACATTAATCTGGTAACAAGAATCTAGCTCATCATCGAATTTGAGTGCATTGAAGACGTTGATAGTCAATTCTTCATCATTCATTCTAAAAATTAACTGTCCATTATGCACATCTATCAATGCCCTATCAGTAACTAAAAATGGAAAACCCAAAATGAGAGGTACATTATTGTCTTCTTCCATGTCCAGGTTGGGAATATGAATTTGTCAACCTTCACCAAAAGTATCTTTAACAATTCCTCTTGGATATTTGATTGACTTGTCAACTAGCTGTAGTGTAACTGTAGTAGCTTTTACTTCCCCAAACTTAATTTCCTGAAAAGAGAAAAAGTAATTAAATTAATACCGGTTCCTAGATCACATAATACCTTTTTTTATGTATTTGTTATCAATATTGCAAGGAATAGTAAAACTCCATGAATCTTTTAATTTTGGTGGTAACTTATGTTGAAGTATTGCACTGCATTTTTCATTTAGCATCATCGTTTCATTCTCTTCCAGCTTCCTTTTGTTTGATAATATGTCATTCATAAACTTAGTATAATTGGGCATTTGAGCTAAAGCTTCTGTAATTAGTATGTTGATATGCAACTCTTTGAACACCTCCAAAAATTCGTGAACTGTTTATCAAACTTGTGTTTTTGCAATCTTTGCAAGAATGGGAATAGAGGTATATATATGCTTTTACATGAACTCTTGCCTTGAACTCTGGACTATCTGCTATAGCTTTTTAAGTCTCCTCTATTGTTTTATCAGACTGATCTACATGTTCCTCGCCCTTGGTAAGTACCTTTTCTATAGGCACAACTGGTCTTTTCACTGTTATTTCTGGCAATTGAACTCCGCTTCGAGTAGTGAAGGCATGTACCTATTCTTTAGGATTTGTTTCTGTGTTGGTTGGTAAAGTCCCTTGCATACTACCTACTAATGCAGCGGGCATCTGACCCATCTGTGTTTCCAAATTTTTAATTACATTGTGTTGGTTCTGAATAATAGCCCATTGGTTTTGGAAATTAGTCTCACTTTTAGTAATGAATTGAGTTAATAATTCCTCAATTGATGGCTTTTTGTTTTGCTGTTGCTGCTGTTGTTGTTGGAACCCAACGATCTTGCTTGAAAATTTCCTCCTTGTCATTGACATTGATTGTTAGTCCACGAGAAGTTTAGATGATTTCTTCCACCTTGGATTATATGTATTGGAGTGGGAGTCGTTCTGTTGCCTTTGAAGATTTTGTGCATAACTAACCTCACCAAGCTAGATTACATGCGTAGAGGCTAAAGGACATTGTTTTGTAGTACCATGTTCACAAACCGATTTCAACTGGTGTACTATAGTAACATTCTGAGTAAGGCTGTCTAAATTCTTTGTCAATGCTTCCATTTGGGCTGCTAATGATGTAGCTATGTCAATATTGAGTATTTCTGCTTTTCCTCGACACTTTCCAGTCTATTGGCCATATGGATTGATTCTCTGCAATTCTCTTAAATAGGTCCAAGGCGTCCAATGGAATATTCAATATTAACCCTCCTATTGAATCATCGGCTATATTGCAGAATTTAGGTCTCGAGCCTGATAGAATATGCAAATCTTAGAGTCTTTAGGAATGTTCAAATTGGGGCACTTCCTGAATTAATATTTGAATCTTCCCCATTCTGGATAACTCTCGAGGTCTCTTTGCTTGAATGTACGGACTTCATTTCTAATATGATGGACTCGAGAGGGTAGAAAGAGTTTCAAAGTGAATTTTTGTACCATGTCATTCCATGAAACCTTGCTCCCAGGTTTTAGTGAATTTGGACATTCTTGTGTGCCTTCCTTTAAAATGTGAGGGAATAGGCGAAGTCGAAAAGCGTTAACAAACATGTCTTCATGACTTATAATATCACACAACATCAAGAAGGCTTGAATACATTTATAAGAATTTTCAGTTTATCTCCTAGAGAATCTGATGTCGTGATATTCTAAAATAAGTTGACGATGTCCGTCGACAATTAAAAACTTCAAATCAAAAAATAACTAATAAACTTAAATTCAATTAAAGTGTACTAGTCCCTAATTAGATTCAAAGTGTGAAAACGAAATAAATGTGAATTTGTAATTATTCTAAATTAATGTACGAAATCTTGTAAATTATGATTTTGTATATATATGAAATGAATGTATTGGACTACAAACCTATTATTATCTATTTCAATTCTCAATTACGTAGTAAATTTCATTCATCCATTTTTAAAAATCAATAAATTTATTGTAATTAATTTTCTTTTTCACGATAAATTAATCTATTCAAGTCACGACTCAAATCTATTATTATCCCGAATTCAAATGAAAAGAATGCATTCAATTTCACGATTATCTCAAAATCACATACATTTAATATTATTTATAATATCTATTGTTTGTATGTTAATCAAGCTGTGTTTTAGACCTATTGTGAGCCTCCCAATACTACAACAAGTAACAATATATTGAATTGGTGATCAAACAATCAAATAATAAAATATGCATGCAAACTCAATCAAAAATCCAAGAATTTAACTAACTACTTGTTTTGAAATAAAAATAAATAATAAAAAATTTCATCTTCCTCCAATACATAAAAAAAATTAACCTAGCATGTTGTTATGTAAATTACACATAAAGATTTGGAATAACATCACCCGAAATTGAAAACAATAATTTGAAAGTGAAAAATCAATTTTTTTCTTCGTTAATCTTCAACCAGGACTTTAAATCTTCAATCTTTTGTGTTAATTACCTTCATAAAAAGTACGATGGGTTGTTTAGGCTCAAAACTTGCCCCTGTGTACTCCGTAGGAGGCGTTTACTCTTGGTAAATGGAACTTAGAGTGTCGTGCACGTGAGAGAATTAGCATGCACAAGCACAATTATAAAACTTTTCATTTTGTTGCATTGTGGTCCCTCCATTTCGTTCTTCACTCATTTTAGCCCATTTTCATTATCTTCTTGGTTTCTATCTTTCCATTCCATCTAATTATCTCCACCACTTTTTCAATCATCAACATTAGGTTCGAATCAACTATTAGCATTTTACAATTCAGTCCCCAAACTTTGGATTAAGTCCACTTGAGCTAATTTTTCGCTCTTTTTGTCCAATTCCATCGTTTTTCATCAAGTTGCACCTAACAAGTGAAATGTTTATAAAAATAAGCCTCAATTCATCCAAAACAATAATCTAGTATAATTATTGTCGACCACTAGATCAGCTAGTCTAACTTGAAATGGATTCGTGAACAACAGATAAGAGATATACCCCAGATAACATTTAAACCAGATATGAAGAAAATTATTACTATGCAAGTTCCAATTTATCGTGAATCGAATGCATAATATAACATAATATAAAATGCACGTTGAAATATGTCTTAAGAATGTTGGAGAAATTGGTGCATAAATTATATTTGTTAATTAAAAATACGTGCATGATTGTTATTTTTTATGTGTGTGTAAATTATCGGATATGCATTAAAACATAAGCAAAATGATCAATTGTAGACATTTAAAAAAATGTAGAAATTAGACAAAGATGAAATAAAGAAAGGTTCGCCACTGAACTAATGTTAACAGGATCAAACAAACGCATGTCTCCCAAGATACAATAATGTTTATTTCAAAATTAATAAATCACAATATTAAATTCAACGGATGAACCAAATTTTAATCGTTCTTTTCTAAACTTGATGATATCGAATAGTATATCAAATTTGAAACTCGAAAAATAATTTGAAAATTATTTCAACAGAATTTAAAGAAAGGAGGAATTAGATATCAATTATTTGGAATCGATTTGGAATGAAGAAATTAGAATGAAATTGATTCAATTTATAGATTCAATGTATCTTATCCAAATAGGTACACCTTTTGACATAAATTAATTGGATTATTAGATCACACCTTCTCAGATTGGGACATGATCGATAGTTGAGATCCCACCTTTTATCTAGGTTCTTGATTGTTCATTATGAACTTCTTTGAATAGTAACACCCAATTCGAAAAATGATAACTCTTCGATATGCACCCTTTGTAAAAGTTACTAGTTCAACCATAAAATCATCTAATAGGTTAATAACGCAGAATTAAATTTACCAATTAAAAGCAACAAGTCATTTTTAATTGTTCTAGTCCAACCTCTCATAATCTTCAACAACCTCTGAAAGTTATTAAGAAAGTAACTTCCTGATAATATCTAGGAAATGTGTGTTTTGGATTATATGAATTTGATGTTTTTTCCCAAAATTGTGGTTGATAAGGTTAATCTAAATATTTAGATGTGTTCTTGGATCTTGGAATAATGATATTAGGATGTAAAGCAATGATCAACCACCACCAAAATCGTATTGGGCATTGGGTATTTATGTTATGAGATGTTTAGGTAGTATAAGATACATAAAGCTCTTGAAAAATGCAAACTAGGGTTTGTCGGAAAATGCCGTCACTCGAGCAATAGGCGAACAAGAGGTGTGTCGCTAGAACGAGAGCCGGGCGACAATGATTCTTCTTTGAACGTTTGAACATCAGCTAGGCGACATGCTAGTGTAAATCCGGTAACTCTTTCTTCTTATTCCACACTCGAACCTAAAGACTCATAATTCATCTATACAACACTCTAAAAGACTCCTTGACTTTCACAACTCTTTTGTAATAATTCTATTCTTTTACAATAATCATTTTGTCTAACAATAATCATTTTGTCTAAAGAATTACAAATACAACAAGAAACCTAACAATCTCCCCCTTGGTATTTTGTGACAAAATTATACAATACAAGTCAATGATGTAAAAACAAAACTAATCTACCCATACTCCAACTGAATGTCTGTCTCTTGCATTTCTTGAAACTTGTTTCCTGAAATCAATAACTCAAATACCAAGTGTAAAATCATGTGATACAAGAAATATAATAATTGAAACAGACTATCATATGCTAGCTAGATTGAGAAGCAATAATAATGTTAAACAAAACACCAACTAAAATATTAACATCACAAAACATCAAAACTCAAAAAAGTTAAGCATTCAAAAAAATATATCCCCCTTACTACAACATAAACTAAAATTTAAATAAACAAAAAAAAAATTAAATGCATCGTCATCTCTCCCCTCTCTTGTCACAAATGACACGGGTAACTATAACAATATATAATAACTAGAAAATTCAGTTGATAGCATGCACAAGCATAATCAATGATCAGTAAACTTTCCACATACTCAGTTCAACCTAAATGTAGTAAATTGTATAAGTGACTCATGTGTGGTGTGTGCTGTTGCAGGCACCCAAATAAACATGACAATCATAAAGATAAGTGCAGAAGAATATTCAATACTCAAAAACATAAATTAAATTAAGAAAAAACCATTTAGATCTCATAATTTGTGTTCTGAGGCTTCAATCTCCTTCGACCAAGTGTAAAAGTTTAGTTATAATTCATGATTCTAAAAGCAAAATAATAAAGAATGAAGATGTGAGGCGTTTTCTACGTTCTAGGGCTACAAATCATGTATTTATAGTTGTTTCCATAGGTGGTTGGCTTAAATTCGAAAACCATAATTTTTGTGCTCGGAATGAACCATGCAACCTCATGGCAGTAAGCCATGCGGTCGCATAGAGCATCAAAAATGGACCCTAAAGTTCGGTAAAATGCCTCTTGCGGCCGCATGGAATTAAAGTCGTGCGATCGCATGGTCTTAAATAATTTTCACCGGACAGCCTTCAGTATTTTAGTCATATCTTCATCTCCCAATATTCGATTGAAGCGATTCAAAATGAGTTGAAAAGCTAATTCAAAGGGTTACAACTCTGCATCAGATATAATCTTCCAACTTGATCGTTTGCCATGTCCAATATGGGTCTAAAATTGAGACTCAAAATCTGATGCATAACCTTTTCGGCTGTGAGTTGATATGTTATAATACTTTGATTGTACTTCATCCCTTTGACATTTTTCTTCATCCAATTGATCTCTAACACTCTCAAATCTTCATCGTGAGGTTCCACATAACTTTTGAATATTTACATTTCAGTCCCCAAACTTCATTTTCTTTCATTTTGGTCCTTGTTCGCTTATTTCTTCCAAATTACGCTATATCCATAGAATTGCCACCTAAATCAAAATATGAACGTAACGAGTACATTTTGGAATGAATTAATCATATGAGCACATAAAATAAGAAGGGAAATATGCATTTTACATTCTTATCAATGCGTGTTAAGTATCACTAATTCCTTGTGATCAAGACTCCAACCCTAAATTTGTGAGAAAAAAGATGTTAAACATCACTGTTAAATAAGTTTATTCTCCTAGTAATGAAAGTCAAACCAATAATGCATATTAGAACCTGTAAATGAAGCTCATTCTTCATTTATATTATTATTTTCTCTTCCTTACTTTGAGTATATATACATTTTCACACAATTTATATTTTTCTTTTTAAGGTCATCATTTTTCTATTCAATTTTTCACATCTTATGTGCAAACTCTTCTCCATTAAGCCACTAAGATGACTCATGTAACGAGTTTTGGGTAGATAACTCTAAGTCAGTTGACCATAGGGTATCAGGTTATAAGAAATCCCCCGAACTTAATTACTCGAGTCAAATAGGCTTCGAAAAAGAGTATAAGATCAAACATTTTTATTTTATTTAAGGAAATATAATAGAGCTCAGGTCTACTAAATTAAGGTCAATCTACGTTCAAGGTCACCTTACCAAGATGACGATCATCTCAAATCTTACACACGTGATCAAGACTTACTCACAAGATTATAGTATGTAAAGTTCAAATGGTGCATGAAAAAACCTATGCTAAGTACTCCACATCAACCTAAACAAAGTAATGGAAAATATACTGCAACACATCTATTAAACGCATACTTGGTCACAACATATATATGTTCAAGTAAATCATATATCATGCTGTAGTAAACAGTTTTCCCTCTATTTTTTTTTTTTTTTCAATATTTCAAAAAAATTATTTTTAAAAAAAAACTACGTAAAAGGTAAAAAAAAAAAATTTTAAAAAAAAAGATGCATGTAATAATGAATAAATCAATTAAAAAGAATAAGTATGCATCAAAAGTACCTAATCAATTAGGTATACAAACGCTCATATCTTTAAGAGCGTCGTGATCAATTTCTAATATTTCCAGATAACTCTTTTTCACCCAAACCTGACTAGTGGAAGATTTATCTCTAGTCAACTATGTCATAAACTTGGTCACATGACTTACTTGATTAGTAAGGAAGTCAATTCGGCCATTAAAGTCCTGATTTCTAACTCTAGTGAAATTTTGATTTCTATTTCTATTCAGAAACTTATGACACCAAGGTGTTATATGTCTTAACTCACCATAATTGAAACATGTAGGGAAAAACCTAGGTCCAAAGTTATGTGGGCTGATATCTATTCCTAGGTTAATAGGTCCTATGCTATCTAGTAAACACCTGTCTTACAATACCCTTCTTCTTGAGTTCAGGATTAGAAACATACGTAGGCTAGTTGGTGGTAGGGATAAAAATGGTTTTGAAAGTACTAGCCCTATTATAATCAGTCTGATTATATCCTAGACCTCTCTTGTTACCAGCCGATTTGTTAAACCCCAAAAGACTATCCAAGTTTTGAGATCGACTAGAGAAAGCAAGAAGTTGAGACTTGTAATCCTTAAGTTCCCTTAGAAAGTTCTTAACCTGGATTTCTAATTCCTCATTCTCAACGGTCAGCTCACTAACTCTTCTAGAAGACGTCTCAAGTTCGCCAATAAGATCTTTAATCTTAGGCTCTAAGGATCGATTCATAGTTTCTAATTTGTTGAGGCATAAGGTAGACTCTTGAAGGTCAGCTACAAGTTTCTCTCTAACTAGCTCAAGTTCATTGACCTTCTTAAGGACAACTTTATTCACCTTCTTAATCTAAAGACTATCTTCAAATAATTTTTGATAAACCTCACGAATCACATCATCATCTTCAGAATCGTCCTTAGCAATTCAACACTATCTACTTCATCAATCTTCTCACTGTCCTTATTAAACTCACTTTGAATCTTAGTAGGAAAAGTCATAAACTTCTCACTCTCCTCATGTGTAGACATCTCACTTTGATTATCCGAGTTAGATTCGTCATCAGTGAGAGTTACATTCATAGCTTTACCCTGATTTCTCTTACCATTAGGAAACTCACTTCTATAGTGACCAAAACCTTAACATTTATGACATCTCACATATTTAGATCTCTTTCTAAACTCACTAGAATCACTTCTATGTCTCCCTTTAGTCTTCTTCTTATTTTTAAACATTTTTTGAAATTCTTAACAAAATAAATTATTTCCTCATCATTAATTGATTCCAAATAAGATAAATCATACTTTTTTTCCCTAACAGTGTTCAAGGCAATAGACTTGTTCTTTTTAGGTTAAGATATGGTGAGTTCATAAGTTTGGAGAGATTCAACTAATTCTTCAATCTTAACGACATCTAGATCCTTGCTCTACTCGATAGCCGTAACTTTAGGCCTAAATCTCTCTCAAGTAATAATCTCAGTATTTTTCTAACAATCTTAAACTCATGAATTCTCTTACCTTGGTTAAAATTAGAATTAAATATGTCATTCAAGCTCGCATAAAAGTCATCGAATGTCTCATCTTCCTTCATCATAAATTCTTCAAACCTAGTGATCAACATCTGTAACTTAGAATTCTCAACAAGTTGAGTTCCCACATGTGTGGTCTGTAAAATATCCAAACCTCTTTAGCAACCTCACACATAGACGCACGCCTAAATTCTTTAGGTGATATGGCCATAAATAGAGCATGAAGCCCTTTATTATTCCAATTACACTCATCTAAATCTTTCTTAGACCAAGTTGAAATATCAGTAAGAGTAACTACACCTATAACTATGGTAGATGGGATGGTCCAATCATTCACTACGCTCAACTAAATACCCTCATCTATCGATTGCAGGAATGCTCTCATTCTAACTTTTCAGTAGGCATAGTTAATGCTATCAAAATATGGTGGGACAGACAATAAACTACTCATCTAGAAATCTAGAGTTAGGAGTAAATTGTATAAGTCATTCATGTATGAAAAGTATCATTAAATTCATATAAGCAAGTCTCAAAACCTTAAATCAATGAAAAATGACATGTAAAGAATTACTAGTAAATGAATATATTCTTCAAAATATGAAGTCAAACCCAGTATTACTAGGACCATTATAAATTAAAGAGCTCATAATTAATTATATAATTTTTTTATTTCTCTCCCTATCTGTGAAAGTATAAGATTGTCTCACATCATTTATGTAATTCAAATTTTTTCTTTGAAACTCAAAAGATTTCTTTCTTTTAAGGGAAATATATAAGAGCTTAGGTCAACTAGTTTAAAGGTCATTCCATATATAAAATCAATTCACCATACAGATGACCGTCATCCCAAATCTCAAACACGCGGTCAAAACTCACTCACAAAAGTCTAATGTGTGCGGTGCATAAAATACATGTAATAACATATATCAAGTACTCCAAACAAGTTCTAAACAAATTGCTGAAAATTTAATTTACCGATTATGAACATAATTAGTACTTGATAGCACAATAACATGTCCGAAAAAAAAAAATTAAAAACAATCTTTTCATTTTTTATAATAAAGGAAAAATGCAAAAAAATAAACTCCTAAGATCAATGAATGGATGCGCATGCATAAATATATAGATATCGTAAATAATACAGATGCATGCACATAAGTACCTACTCAATGAGGTATAAAATTGCTCTTATCATGAAGAGCAGCACAAGCAATATCGCAATTAACAATATCACTTTGACTTGCGACATCATTTTTTTTTGAACTAAATCTTTTCAGAAGAAGATGTAATCTTAGTCATTGAGTCATCAAATCAGTTAAGTGACTCGCTTATTTAGTTATCTTGACTGTTATTCCTGGCCAAGGACTTATGACACTTAGGTCTAATGTGATCTAAAAGACCACAATTATGACATGTGGGAACAAATTTAGGAACAACCCTAGGTATAATATTTTGAACCTTAGGTAGAGGAAATCTGTGTTTTATAGATGATTTCGATCATCAGATACCTAAATTATTGGTCTTGTTCATATTCAAGAGCTCACGACATTTAGATCTTATACATCCTACCTGATGTGAACCCACATAGCGTAGGACTACGAAACCTTCAATAGAATTGAAATCGAACCCAAGAAAGCCAAAGAACCAAAGTTTTGGATTTGATTCGAAAATAATAAATCAAAATAACCAACAAAACGTAAACTAACGTTGACCCATTTGATTGAATATTTGAGAATCTTACCCAGTTGATTTGAACGCCACAAGAATGATCTTGATAAGTTCGTGATTTCTCTAACGAAGAACAAGAATTCGAAAGCTAATAGCCTCTCAATAATCTTAATAATAAGTTGTTTTACAATGAAAATAATGAAATCTATTTATTCTAAGCCCTAATTAAGGTGGTTAAAATGGAAATAGACTCTTAAGATTATAAATATATCAAATAAAAATATATCAAATAAAATAGAATCCTAGTCAAATAAGGTAATTTCGGAAAGAGGAAATCTTGGCTCCCAAAATAGCCATGCGGCCGCATGGTGTTTTTCTATGCAGTCGCATGGCACTGTTGAAGCCCTAATTGTGCTTTCGGTAGGCCTCCATGCAACCTCATGGTTGGAACTACTATGCGGTCACATAGTGGTTGTGGTGGCTCTCCTGCTGCTCCACTTGAACCAAGTTGCTCCATCTCGTTTCGGCCGTCGACCCCAACACGAAACTTGCTCCTTTCGTCACCAAGAACACTATATCGTCAATCGTAGCTTGAACGAGCAATCTCATCGCCTCTTTCACCAGCTTTGCCCTCGAACGTGTTATCGGACCTCCTTCGATAATTAACGGATCCTTCCCGGAGCTGGACTTTGACGCGCTCAACTCCGTGCTCTCCATGCTCACATCAGTACCTTACCACAATGGTGAGACATGAGAATGAACCTAGGAGTAACTCTAGGCCTCAAGTTTTGAATCTTAGGCTTTGAGGCAAGTACAAACTTATTTTTTGAAGAAGAATCGATATGGAAATTTGTTGCGTTAAAGCCTACACCTCTTCTATCCCCAATTACTTTATTTAAACCTATCATATTATCAATTTCCTTAGATCCGCTAGAAAAATATTGGAGTTGGGTATTTGATTTTTCCAAATCACTCATAAGAGATTTAACCTTAACATCTAAGGACTCTTTCTCAACTCTTAACTTATTCAAACTTCTAGTGGATTCCTCAAGTTTGGGTTAAAGATCGCTATTAAACTCTGATACTACTTAAAAGTTACTATTTCAACCTTAAAATCACCTAATAGGTGAATAACGCGGAATTAAATTTATCAATTAAAAGTAACAAATCACTTTTTAATTGTTCTAGATGTTTAGTCAATCAAATCATCTTATGTTGAATTGCCACAATAAATAATTAAAGCAATAAATAACACAAGATTTGATGACGGAGAAAACTCTTTAACTGGGTAAAAATTCTAAAACCAAGCTAGTAGTTTTCACTATAGACAACAAGAACTTATAGTATGATCCAACCTAGAAAACAAACTAGATTCGCTGATCTAATTCCTACAATCTCCAAGACCCACTGAAACGTGCTTCACTCACATCTGGAATTGTCAATCACCTGTGGAACACCAAGAATGCCTCGTTCTTGTACTCTTCATGTACTTCTCATCCAACCTCGATCAATCTTCAACAACCTCTTAAAGCTATTAAGAAAGTACCTTCCTGATGATATCTAGGAAGTTGATGTTTTGGATTATATGAATTTGATGTTTTTCCCAAACTTGTGGTCGATTGATCTCAAGAATCAAAAGGTTAATCTAAATATTTGGATGTGTTCTTGGATCTTGGAATAATGATATAAGGATGTAAAGCAATGATCAACCACCACCAAAATCGTACAGGGCATTGAGTATTAATACTAGGAGATGTTTAGGTAGTATAGGATAGATAAAACTATTGAAAAATGCAAGCTAGGGTTTCTCAGAAAACACCGTCGCTCAAGTACCAGGCAGTTAGAGGTGTGTCACACGAGTGAGAGCCGGGTGACAATGATTCTGCTTTGAATGCCCGAGTATTAGCTAGACGACAGGCTAGCATAAATCCGGTGACTCTTTCTTCTTGTTCCATATTCGAATTCAAAGACTCATAATTCATCTATACAACCTTTACAACTCCTTTGTAACAATCATATTCTTTTACAACAATCCTTTTGTCCAAAAAATTGCCAATACAACTAAAAACCCAACACTTTGCATAATACTAATTGAAAACTTTTGCAATTCACACCTCCTAAAAACATTAAATAGTATCTTTTTAAACCATTGAATTCCAAGAGTTTTGACACAAAATAGTTATAGTAATCCACTTGAAATTATGTTACAAGTTCAATTCAATAAATTGTTCAGTTTTACTTCATTTTAGAAAATTGCATAAATTTATTGTATTAATTATAATAAAGTTAATAAAAATTATGAAATATATATAAATACGTGCAAATACTTGCACACACAACACAAAAAGACATAAACACTGATAGGTTAAGGAGACAATGGTGGGCAGCAGCGAACGGTACGTAAATAAATGTAGTTATCCTCTATTAACTTAACATTTAAGATAAGTTGATTTAACGTAATACAAAAACATAAAGAGATTTTCTACTTCAAACAAAAAACAATTTTAACGTGAACGAGACAAGACATGTCAAGAAGATAAAATATAAATAAAATAATTTATTGCATCTTTAGTAATTTAAATGTTGATTCCCTAGAAAAACAAAGTAGGAAGAGGTTCCAGGCTTAAGTTCTCATCTACATATTTATCAAGGTTCTAAAATGTGTAATGTGGCAATGTATTTCGGTCAAGCATCAAGCATTACAAGCATATACATGTCTATACAAAGTATATGAGTAATTAAGCATTTTTAATATTTTTAATATTATTTTAAATATTCTAAACTAATAAATAAATAGAATAATGCATGGGTTAATTTCACAAAATAGTTACTGAAGTTTAAAACTTGAAGAAATGGTCATTGAAATTTCATGTACTTTCACAAACGGTCACTGAAGGACTGTTATGATTTTAATTCAAACTTAAAGGACCAAAACACGTGGACATAAAAGCTTGACCAGCTCAAGTGTAAATTTCTGAGTAAGTCAAACTATTTTTAAACAAGAATACTCTATATTTTTATGTGAACTAAAATAAATAAAAGTGCATTAAAAGTTAGGAAATATATACACGATCACACAAAAACATAGAAAAATATTTATTCTCAAATCTAAATTTATGGTCTTGTACGTATATAGGCGGAACGAGAATTAAAATATCACTTTTACAATTTCCATCTAATTTACTCCAAATGTGACACTTAATAGCAAGAAATTTGCACTTGAGGTGGTCAAACTTCCATGTCCACATGTTTTGGTCCTTTAAGCTTGAATTAAAATCATAACAGTCCTTCAGTGACCGTTTGTGAAACAAATTAAAATTTCAGTGACCGTTTGTGAAAGCTCATGAAACTTCAGTGTGACCGTTTTCGAAAGTTTTAAACTTTAGTGACTGTTTTGTAATTTTTAGGTAACTTCAATGACCGTTTGTGAAATTAACCCAATAATGCATTCTTTGATCTTTATATATATTCTTCAAATTTTTTTTAAAAAAAAAAGTATTGCTAAAAATCATAAATATTGCAATTACGTGAACTTTATACATATTCTTTAAATTTTCACCAAAAATATATTGATAAAAATTACTACAATTAGTTGGTAATCAATTCCTACAACTAGATTAAACATGAACACGTGCTTAAAAAACTCTAAATGCACCTTCAAGTTTCTACAACTCGATGAAGATATTAGTAGTGAAACTAGAGGAAGATCGAAAAAGGAGGAGGTTCGGGCTCGGCCTAGATAGTTTGCAACTTTACGAAAAAATTATTTTAATTTTTTATTTTTCTAAACATCAAAATCATACAGATTGATGTATATAATCTATGTGTTTAGGTGATTTGGACTAATTTGATGTTTGTTAGGCTCAATTCACTATTTTTAATTTATAAAGATGAGATGGGCTTTGTTAGGCTATTTTGGACATGATTTTTAACACTAATGTGTGAGCATTTTGATATTTAAGCGAGCATATATGTTCAACAAAATAAATTTACTACATTATCACATGCATACCACATATACAAGACATTTTTCGCATATGGCAAATATGGTCAGTTTAGAACACTTCTATTTATACATAATTATA
>CAIGRF010218188.1:0-15455 GCA_903798235.1 Fraxinus ornus
AATGACTTTTCCTTTTTTTTCAACCATACATTCTCTATCAATCTACTATTTCTGAATACATTCTTTCAAAACAATGTGGCTCAAACACATCATGAATTTACAAAATCAGTTATAGATTTTTTTGCGACTTTACTTCGACGTGGTCATACGTTTTCTAAATAACGTATTAACATGTTGTGTCTTATTGCGTTTCTTGTTTTCTTTCTATGAAGCTTGCCTCAGACAAAAAAGAGAGAAAAAAAGAAGAAGAATAAGGCAAGAAACATTAGGCTAAAGCATTTTTTTTCTCATGGAATTCTCCATTAATTAATCTAACCTGGACTGCAAATCTTCCATGAATCAGCAGAATCGCTCCCAAACGACGTCGACCGGCCACCGAGAGCGGGAGCCGACTCGGTACTATTTGGACTGGGTACAGGGCTCATCGAAAACTGGCGGTTCACCGCAAAATAAAGGTCGAGTGCAGGCAATGTGTTGCACAGCTTTTGTCCTTGTTCTTCATTGAACCCAAATCCGAGCTCTATGCTTCCTTTTAGCTCGCTCAAATCCTCGTCTGTCAAATCGTCAGTGTCGTTTTTCTTCCGCTCTTGCATGAAAATCTGGCGGCGGCGCTTCTCCCATGCAATATCACGAGGTGTCTCCAACATGGAGAGCTGCTTTGATAATCTCTTCGCCTTAGGATTCTTCCAGAAGGGAGGAGCATTCTCTAACCGCCGTAGCTCCTCCATTTCCGACTCGGAAGAAGAGGAAGAAGAGGACGACGACATTTTTAACTTTTGATGATATGTCTCTTTCATCTCCTTCAATAAAAAAATAGAGATGGCAGAGGGAATGGATTCACGGCGTTTTTCGGCTGCCGTGGCGGATCAGGGTATGACCGCCCGGCAAGCCTTGGATGGTGGTGGAGGCGCAGTGGTTACAGGAGGATTTTCTACGTTCGAATCGGGAGGGATTTTTGTTGACGTTCTCGTGCATGCAGGTGAGGGTTGAGAGGGCTTTAATGAGAGGATTGCAAGGGGAATATGGCCATGGAATGCGGGGGTCCTCTCTCTCCATAGTCAACCGTTAATTTTTAAGCTGTCCTGCAGCAAAATTACAACGTTAAATTACACACATTATCCATCAGTCCACTATTCCAGAATACATTCGGTTTATAGGGGATTAAAATCAGATTTTTTGCAAATTTTAATTGAAGTTAATGAAATGTATTGTTGAAAAGTTGCGAGAACCATAAAATATGTGGTTCAAATTAAATGTTAACTAAGATTAAAATCTAGATTTTAATTTTTACCAAACAAGAGTTTAGAAAGTCTCTTGAAATTACTCTAAAAAGGAAGGAAAGAACGAATCATATTGATGCAAATTTGTACCTGTTCTGCAGTACTTTTAAGTATTTATAAATTTTTACTTGTATAAAATGTGTAAATAATAAGTGAGGAATAAGTTATGGTCCTATGAAATATGTGTATAAAAATTATGTTTCTAACTTGAATTATAATTTAAACTTTGCTAGACGGAATGGAATCAAGATAAATGCCTCTTTCAATGGAGACCTCGAGGCCGTATTAATGAATCGAGCAAAGAGTATTGATCGCCAAAGGTCGCTGTTTTTACTACGAGTTAGTAAAATTAGATCCATTGCACCATATCAGTTCAAAATTTGGATCGTGATGATCCATGAGGTGTCTTATAGAGTTAACACTTGAATATACAAATGGTTTTTGATAAGAGAATAATATTACACAACACGATTCAAGAAGTTTAAAAGTGTTCATTGTTCTTTTAGGGTTTTATTTCTTATCGATTAACCTAAGAACACTTACTAAATTCTTGAGCTATTTGCCGATGAATTCCGTAAACAATCTTTAGCACGAGATTAGGCTTTTATATATTTTAAGATGAAGTTAATTTGATGTGCGAGATTGGGCAAATATTTATTTTAAGATGACGTTAATTTGATGAGTTTTAGTCAGTTTTCGATGTTTCTTCATTATTTTGGTTGAAGTTCTTTATTTTATTCTTCTTCTATTTGATCTTGAATATCTAAATCTCCTACTCTCTCAAAAGTTTCCAACTACAATTTTTCTATATATATTTTTTTTTCTTTTTGAGAAAATTAAACTAGAAAATCCTTGCCTTTATAAAAATTGTAGAAACTTCCCATATGGGATGGTTATATTGATACCCATTTTTTTTTTATTACATTATAAATTAATTGCACTAAAGATCTTTAATCTTTATTTATTGTCATAAATATATTCTCAATTATTTTGTTACATCCTTATCCTCTGTCTTCGTTAATTTTCACATTTGGTTCTTGAAATTGGTTTATTCTTTTATAATCTATATATAATCTAGTTTAAAGAATTATTTTCCCTCTTTTTGCCCAAAGTGACTTCATCCTTATTCACGAAAGAAAAGACATTTGGTTGAAAATGACATTTTTCATTTAAAAGACGAACAAAGTTGATAAAATTTTAGCAAAAAAAATAATCTAAATTTGGAACCTTATTCAATGTCAATTTTGTGGCATTTTTAGGGATATGATAATGGTATATAATTTTGTAAACTTCATCTAGTATATATATTTCGAGTATAAAAAATACCCCAACTAATTAAAATTAGGAAAAAATAAATAAGAACAAAAAATAAACATGAAAAAAGAAGTACAAATACAGTATAAAATACAGATAGGAAATATATATTTAGATATGAGTTATAGGAGTGAATCTGTTTCGAAAACAAATTCTAAGGGAGGTTTTCGTAATTCTTTAAAATGGAAGGTTGTCTTTGTATTATTCAAAAATTTCAAGGGAGGTTTTACAAGTTGCATGATAGGAAATAGCTCTCTACTTTTTGATTTTGTTGTTTCAAATATTATGTTTTGGATAAATCTATTTGCACATAATACTCCCTACCGAATTGTTTATTCCCTCTCACATGCACGTGAGTCCGCGTGAATAAAAAATTTCAAGATGTGGTCCACACCCCCTATTGTGAGTAGTTGGTAAGAAATTATGTAAAAAAATTCAGTACATGTAACATGACCCGTTAACCCGTTTGTTTTTATGTCAAATGCGCGATTCTTTATTAAACTAGTCTAAGCCCCCGTTTGTTCTATATACTTTCCCCATTTTTAGAAAAATTAGTGCTGTTATTATCAAAGTCGGAGGCCCACACAAGACACAGCTGGTCAACAATGGTGGGCGGGCCACTGGTTCCAATGGTACAAATTTCTCTACTTTTGAAGAATTAATGGCAACCAAACAGAGACTAAGACTCAAAATTAATAACATGTTCAAAATCAACCCTCACTTTTATGTAGCCCTTGATTAGTCCCGTTTTTTAAAATTCTTTTTTTTTTTGCCAAATTTATTTTCAACGGACAACGACACATTTCATGAAACCCAAAACTTTAATCAACTTTTCAATGCATATTTCATCAACTTTTACTAATTTTTTTTTTAATCTAAACTAGGACATAATCTTGCTAGACTGTTGTATACGGTATAGTATGGAAAAAGTGCGAGTGAAGAGGAAGAGAAAGCAAGAAGGTTGAAACCTAGGAGTGACAGAAGGCTCAGATGCAAAGGTTGAAAATATTGACGAAATCATGTTTGGCTGCACTCATAAGCAGTTTTTTTTTAGTTGTTTCTTTGGACAATATGTCTCTACATGTCGCTGAAAGAATCAGCATAAAAAACTAGCTTTTAAACATAACCAACCATCTCAAAATCAACCGAGACCAAGATTCAAGAAGTTCATAGTTCAATTTTCAATCCCAAATAGAAAGCAGCAACTGGAATATCACTTGAAAAAAGACTTCTCATTACAAGTTACTACTACTTGAAATTCAGTTATACACAATATTACAAATCAAGCATGAATAATACATGAAACATAGTAAATTAAGAAAATATACAAGCCAGAATCAGATATCACTTTTGCCAAGTAACTATGGGTAAGAGAGTAACCCTTTTACCTGGCCAGAACATTTTGGTCTCGATAAGGAAAATGATGAAACTTTACCTTGCTAAATAGCAAACTTAAACAATGGAAGACTAAATTCTTCACGACTCAACAGCAAGATCTGCAGTTTTCTGTTCTGACACCACACAAGACTTTTCTGTTGGTTTTTTAGACTGGCGGGGACGATTGGTAACTTCTCTAGTTCCATTAACACAGCGTATACCGCTGCCAGTTTTGGTAGTGATAGGAGTGTTATTGCCTTCTTTGAAAACACCCATGCTGTGACGTGGTCCTCGAGCACAAATTCCCTTTTCCTCTGGTGTTGATTTGACTACATCACCACAGCTCTTTCTCCGCGATAGATTTGGTGACTTTGCACGAGTCACTGGCAGCTGCCATTTAACCAAAACTAAGTAAATAAATTGTTTACAGCAAAGATTTGAAGACAAGATAGTATTGTAATAGCAGCAGCATTACTTCACCACAAGCCTTTTTCCGGGTTAGATTTGATGGTTTTGCACAGTAACTGGCGGATCAACTGAATTGGTGTAAAAATGATAAAATTTCAAAAGTTGAGAGGAGCAGAGTAGTCGAAGGAGTATCAGTAGTAGGACCATGACAGAGGAGTGTGATTCATTCCAATTTCTTTCATTTGCGTTTTAACATTCCAAGGTGCAGAATTTTGAGTGGGAACGATGCTGACACGTGTCAATGGAAGGAATCCCACTTATTTTACGAATTTCATTTTGGACTGTACTACAGAAATTTATCAGAGTTTTTATCCCAAAATGTTGTGCTGGTAGTCTACTTGGGAATGGTAAAACTTTCACTCTTTTTTTTTAATGGACATGCATGAAATGGTTCTTTCATTTGTTTTTATTTAGTTTGATCTTGAAAATGGTAGAAAGCATGCTTTGGAATTTGCCTATTGAACTGTATCCCTTTCTTAGGTTCTCGTGTTATATTTCTTTGGATGGTGATATCTATATGTATTGGGTATTTCTAATTAGCGGGATAGCTATTTTATATCGTCTTCACTTTTATACTCGTCAATCTTATCCAACTCAGAGCAGCAGCAGTAGTAGTAGTACGCATGAAAAACTAAACATATCAAAATCTAAAGAGAACCGGTTTAACAATGAAAAGCATTTCAATGTTATCAAGCTCAAGAGTATATCTCTTAGTAGGAGATGCAGTTTGCTGGAGCTTCAACTAGTATTTATGCTGGAGAAGATATCACAAAATTAGGTGTTTACTCAAAGCACAAACTGGATGCCAATTTCGAGACAGGAAAGACCAAAGCTGTACCTTTTTAAATTCAACCTTCACAGGAGGAGGGCCTTCACGGTAAAAACTTGGAACTGGATTTGCTTTATATGTCATGCTCTTTCTGAGCTGCTTTATAGCAGCGGCTTCTTCTTCCTATGAATAGGATCAATAAGAAAAAGATATGTCTAAATAAATTCAAAATTTTTAAATAAGACAGCTATCGAGAAGTGAGATAGATCTTGACAGCATTAGTAGAGGACGAACTGAAATCATATACCATATGACAAAGATGTACCTTGGTTCTAGCTGCATATTCAAGTTTCTCTTGCTCCAAAGCTTTGTGTTTTTCCTCCAACTTCGTGTAAAACTAAAAATGGAAGACAGAGCCAAGAATTTAAAAAAAAAAAAATCCTAAAAGGAAGAAGAGAGAGAGAGAACAATCAGGAATATGTAATTAATTCAGCATTTTAATCTAAAAACTACCTCCTTGCGTCTCTCTGCACGATCCATGCATCTAAATGATGGAGCCACTGGAACAGTAACTCTGGATTTAACTGACCGTACAGATGCTGCAGTAACACAAGCGCTAAGGAGAATCCAATTTCAAGAACATGGAAAGCACAAACTCATTCAAGAAATAATAAAGAAATGGAAAACTTGATAAGAACAAAAACAAGATTCTGAATTCAGCAGGATATGAGGAAGCCAAGGACCAATTATCATCTTCATACTGATATTTGTTTTCATTAGGTTGCAGCAGGTTCCTTGATTCCGAATGAGATTTTGTCTGCAACAAAAAAATAATGTTGCCAACATAAACACCAGATCAAGGGGATTCCACTTAACTATATATCGCGGCATTATTTACATCTCAACACAACCTTATGCAGCACCAATCTCTCATTAGACAGTTAACATGCAAAATTTAAAACTTGAACACAACCTTAAGCGGCATGAATCTCTAATGGTCTTACTACCTGTGATTTTCCTACGGTCCTGGAATAACTTGCATCATTTGATTTTGGTGAACTTTTTTCTCCAGAATCAACGGTTTTAGTCACACTGGCATGGCTTTCATATGATGTTAGTTCCTCATCCTCAACACTTGATGTAAGCAGCTCAGAGGAATCCTTGTTGATTGAATGATTGACAGCAGACACGAGCTCTGGCTTAACCAAGGAATTTAATTTATCATCACTCGACTTCTGAACCTCAGCCTTCAGACTTCTCTGCTCAGGCTCATGGTTGGTGCTTTTGACTCCTAGCACATCTTGCTCCCTATTACTTTCATCAGCAGCTATTCTTTTTTCAGCATGATCCTCCAGCTCATAATCCTTTGTTTCAACTTTTTCCGATGCGATTTTGGGAGCAACATGAACTGTACCACGAAAGGTACCATTGTGTTTCATGCTGACGGTTTTAGTGTTCCTGTCAACATGCAAGCCTGCAACATCTCTCCCCATCTGCCTGCAGCATTAAAAATGTACTTTAAATCAGAAAGCAGCACTCTATGCTGTATTTTACCACTACAAATAAGAGATCCAGCACCCAGGACGGGTTAATCGCATCAAATTGAAAAGGATAGCTCGTTTGATAGTTATAAAGAAGACATTAATTTGTAATGACATCCAAATCACGTAAATTTTTAAAGGTAAACAAACATATAACGAGCTTTAGCAGTGTTATCGCTCTCTCCCTTCCAATTCTTACATTTCTGCCTACCACAAATGTTTTCCTTATGAAACGTGCACGCACCATGAGGTACAATTCATTTTCAAGGGAGAAATCCCTTCTTTATAGGCAGGAACAAAAGGGTAATATTGTAATGGCGTGCTAATTTAAAGCAGAATTAGTGCATTTCAACCTTAAATTCTATCAGAAGGAAAAATTATCAAAGAAGAAAAGATGTAATCCAAGTACACAGAAAGGAAACAAAAACTGCCAGCTGAGAATGAAATTACTGTAATTTTCTTGAAAAGCATCAAAGAACGTAAATTCTATCAATCCTCGTACCATAATCAAAAATCAAAACAATCTGAAGCTGAAATCAAAAGAAAAGCTAAGAAGCCCATTACAATTGCTCAATCTTTTCTTACAAAATGCCCACATTAATACTTCAGAACAGCTCAATTTCTACCTTACCATGCAAATTTTATAACAAAAACTTCCAACAGGAAACACAAAACCCACAAATTAAATTTATATATGCAGCATTTCAAAGTCTATCATTTGCCTCAGAAAAAGAACACAAGCCCATAAAGAAATATACATGCATATATAGATACAAAATATGTATATTCACAGAGAGAGAGGGAGATAGAGAGAACCCAAAGAAGAGGAAAGCTGAGCAACATGCAGATCGAACCCAACAAAACAAGACATTGCATGAAGTGAAAGATAAACAAAAAAAATGGGTGATTTTAACAAACTAATAATTAATTCTTACAAATCAATTTTCTTCCGTCTTCCCGATCGACCTGACAAGATCTCCAAATTCCACCAACACCCACAAAAAGGTGAACCCAATTCTCTCTTTACGACTACAATGGGATGTTTTATGTTTTTCTTACAGCAACAACGAGGACATCAATTTCTCTTCATTTTTTTCTTGTTTTTGTTTGTTTAACGTCGGGTTTCTTTTTTAGTCCTCTGGTTATTCTCGAATCTCGAAACCGTTTTTGTCGGACAATTTGTCCTCTCGATTATTTATGAATTTTCCTTTTAGAATTTTTCTTTTCAATTAGAAAAGAAGAAAAGAAAAAAAAAATCCCAACAACAACAGTTAGCTTCTTTTGATGAATTATTACAGCATACTTTAATTAATTCGCGGATAAAGCAAATGTTTCTTTACCAAATAATTGAATTTGAGTATTTTAAGGATACCTTTACAAAAATAAATCAGTTGTGTTCACTGAATTCGGGAAATTATGGGGATATTGCATCGTTGGTCCCCACTAAATTGACAAACTAGCTATTTTGTCCTCCACCTTTATAGAGGAGCAATTGATTCCCAAATCTTCATTAGAATTGCACAATCACTCTTAAAAACCACCCTATTAATAATTGGGGTTCTATCTTAAAAAGTCAACATTATTTAATTAGAGGGTTAGTACAAACATTTGCACGTAATTTATTTTACCTATGAGCGATATAAAATTTATCTCTTAACATATTATTGTAAGATTGTGGCTCTTTTTTAAGCTTTAAACAAATCAAATCACTTATTTGAACTCTTGGAGCTTTGAAATTATGGCTCTGTTTGGTACGGATTAAAATCAGATTTTAATCTAAATCAAAGTAAAACTATCAATATTAAAAATATCTTTCATGGGTTCCACATCTTTTCAACCAAACATTTCAAAAACTATCACAATCTACTAAAAATCTAATTTTAATTCCCACCAAACATCCACCATGTCTGCGGTTGAATTTCATTTTCTTTTTTAAATTCTATTTTTATAGTCAAATATCTATTTTAACTATAAATTTTATAGAATTCACAAGTATGACCTACTTATCTGTCATTCATTTATTGGAAAATAGAATTTTAACAAAATAAAGTGAAACCCAAACGGGGTATATTGGCTGGTGCCCAATAGTCAAGTTATGACTTTTGATTACAAAATAAATAAATAAAATAAAAATGCTTCCTTTTCTTTTAACAAACTTGTTGGTTATTGCGAGTTATCACTTATGACCCATGTCTCTAACTGCAAGCTTGTGATCCAAGCTGTGAAAGCTACGATAGCAATCATGTTGAATTAGTATTTTTATTTCCAAGTCTATGTGTAAAATAATTCATTTTTCTCTTTATTTGAAAAGACAAAAAAAAAAAAAAAGATTAATAATCTTACTAGAAAATCTTGAAGCAAAAACTGTATCAAGAATAATCAGCACTTTTACCACCTAAAATAGGATGTGCGTACAAAACGAATCTAGAAAATTTACATAATATTTTACGTTTTACCGATTTTTCTTGAAACGTAAAAGGAATCAGGGCAGATCGAGAACATGAAGCTATTTAGTTCCATGTATATAATCTCATTAGTATTCGATTTAAGTCAATTCTTATCAAAATCGAACTTAATCCAGCAATACCCACCCCTAACCTAGTGCATTGCAAGATTTATCTTTACAACATGTACCGTATTATCAACAAATTGTCTCAAACGAAGCTTAGTTTCTCTTGACATACCAAATATTGTACAAGAGAGAGCCAATTCTTTCACATTTTAGAATATTTAGGTGTGGTTGCTCATGCAGACATTAGTGGTCTAAGGTTAGCCATCACATGCACAAGTATTAAAGTTTTATTACTAAGCCCCTGTTTGGTACACATTAAAATTTTCATTCGCATTCTTCTATTAATTTTCAACTGCACATTTTTCAATAAAACAACATTTTGAATCACATCAATAATTTTTTTTTAACCCACACATTCTCCAACAATCTACTATTTCAAAATACATTCTTCCAAAATAATGTGGCTCAAACACACTCTTGAAGAGCTAAACATTCTCTCTATTCTTAAAGTATTTTCAAGAAACTCTTTATTTTAAATATATATTTTGTAATTTGGAGAACATCTATAAATTTAGAAAGTAATTTTTTTTAAATATTCTAACAACTTCTTTATTTTAACACTTAATTTTACTACTTTCAATGTGTAGTTATTAGTTTTTCCTATCTTTTATTTTTACTAATTTCCTTTCAAATTATCTCTCAATTTTCTTTGTATATACTATTTATTTGAGTCAATATATGAAGCATTGGAAATTGGAATATTTTGAATTCATTTAATTGATGAGTCAAACACACTCCGTTTTAATACGTTAATTTGAAGAGTTTATTATAACGTAATTTTAAAGGTTGAATCTTTAAAATAGAGAGCATTTCACTCTTAAATAATCTTTGAAAAATGTTGCATTTAATTATTTATATCTATAATCTAGTTCTCAAATTATTCAAACAATATTTGAATTGATTAATCACCGACATCTAAAAAAATATGTTAAATTAAAGATGAAGAAAAAATAATAAATAATTTAAATAATGACTACATTTGCTACATATAAAAATTTACTCTAAATTTAAAAATATTCTTTATTATACGAAAAATACTTTTATAAATAGAAAATCTCTTAAGAATATCTTCAATAGTTCTCTTTATTTTAAAGAACATCTTAAGAAATTTTTAAATAAAGAGTTTATTTTTTTTTACACAATTCCAACAATATTCTAAGAATTCGTTATTTTGCATATTTCTATAAGCAATCACTTTTCAACATTTTTCATTTTTTCCGTAGGAATTTGTACAACAATAAATGAAACATTGTAGGGAGAGTAACTTTTAGAGAGCTAAATGCACACTCCTTAGTCTTTATTTTAAATTTTTGAAGATATAGAATGTATTAATAATTATACTTGGTGTACATTATGGACGTCATAATGGTGTCCATAATGTACACATGACAGCCCCCTATTGGGGGGTCGCCTGGTGTTCATAATGTACACCAATCACTACTCATGTATTAAATACCTCAAAAAGAGAACTAACTCTAAAATAGAGATAATAAGGTCAATAAATAACTTATTGGAGATGCTCTTATTCTTCAAATAAAATGAATAAAAGGATAATTAATTTTTTGTTGAAACATAATGTTTGANTAAATAATATTTTCCATCACATTAATAAATTTTCCTTATTTTTCAACCACACATTCTTCATCAATCTACTATTCCAGAATACATTCTTCCACAATAATGTGGTTCAAACACACTCTAATTTGAAAAGACAATAAAAGAAAAGTTAAAATAGTTGGTTAAAAGTAGAAATATGATATTGTTGGAGGGTCCATTAATGATGAGGACATAAGCCACCAATAAGTTTGTCTACAAATTATAGTTTGGGGCCAAAAGAGGGAAAAATAAAATAAAAATAAAAATCCTTCTATGCTACTACCCATCAAAGCCCGATGTACCACAAGGCAAATAAAGCTAAAATGCAACAAATAATCATTTCTGTCACATATTTTAAAATTTAAATTTCACCACTTATTTTGTTCAACTCCAAGTCTACAACCTAGCTTCTAAGAGATCTCACTTCCTCGTCTATCTATGAGTCACAGCACACTAACACAATACTAGAATACAATGTGGTCATAAAATGAATGATTCGATGAACGTTTGAACTCCAACTATCAAATTAGATACCAGAATATGAATATTTAAGTATGACAGAGATAAATGGCCTAAATTTTAACTACAGATTATGATGTTGTATACCTTTTTTTGTGCAAGTCTAACGTATTTATAGGAAATTTGAGTTAGGGGGTACTACAGACCTTTTGACATCCATCCATTGGCCGTCGACCTTCTAACAGTCATAACTTTGATTTTTGTACTTCTTGTAATTATTGTTACGCCTCATTTCTGAGGCTCCAGTAGAGATTGCCAAGTGGACAGCCAAGCCATGTAAGCAGAAGGTCAACAAGAGAGTCAAAATAAAGACCCATGAGGTCAGCATGAAGATATCAAACAAATCGAGGTCCTTGCAATCAAGGAGGAAGAACTACAACGGGGCAAAACCACTGCCTAAAGAAACAAAGAAAGGAGCTGAAGCTCCCCACTTAGAGAATCGCCCCAAAGGTCCCTCCGAGGCTTTCAAACTCGTTCGAAGCTCATGAAGTCGACGCTGTCTCGTGTGATAGATTCAAATATCTCTTAAAAGTGATTGATGTAACATTTGTGATAAAGTTTGTCAGTGTGTCAGCCTGCTACATATGGCGACTGACCCCTTATCAATGTATTAATTGTATGAATAGACACTGATGTGAAACCCTTATTCAGGACATGAGGTCACGTGATTTTGATCTAACGATCACCACGTCAGTAGGATAGTATAAATAGGTCTTCTTTGTAAGAAAAAGGGGTTGGAATCTTTACAATCCAAAGGGAAAACACTTATTACTGTGATCATCGATTGTTCATTGCATATTTGTTGAATACAAATCCAAATAGAAGATCATTGTGGTTATAACATTAATCCATATTTTTTTTTATCTATCCTTCCACATATTCCCTCAAGGAAAGGAGAAATTTATTCTTGGTTCAATCTATCGGGCAATTGTTGATAGTGTGGTTGCCCTCGATTCATACAACCAGAGTTCGAACGTTTTCGTCTCTTATCGAAAAGTGCTTCCCGCGTCCATTCCAGGTTGATTTCCGAACATAATCCGGTAAGAAAGCGCCGAAACCATACTTGACGTGACGAGAGTGGGTCCGACATTTGTTGAACTAATTTTTTGAGGTCAACAATTATCATTGTGTAAGCAGCTCTTCTGCTTAGTCATCTCAAAAAGGTCAAGTTTTTGTCGGAACCTTTTTAATTGAGGAAAGGTTTGTGACGAAAACGATAGTGTTAAGAAATTATTTCCCTAGAGAAAATCTTGTTGACTCCTCGTTGCTAATCACTGTCATAATGTGAGAGGAGATATATACTTTTCTCAAGGCATAGGATGTTAGGGTCCGTTTGATTGTAAGAGTGGAATTTGGATGGAAAGAAAATGAATTCCAGATAATTGAATTGCCTAAAATTATTTTTTTGAAAATTGTCAATTAATTGTGTTTGATTGGTATAATTTTTCACTTGAAAAATATTGAAATTTTGGATTTTTTGGTGTTCGTTTGGCTTTGTTTTTCATGAAAAATATTCATTAAAGGGATTTTTTTATTTTTTTTTATTTTTTACAACTGTCCATAGATTTTGTTTTTATTGCAAATTTTTTTTTAAAAAAAGGGCTGAAAAACAATTTCCCACCTAAACCATAGGAAAATGAATTCCTCAAAAATCAAGAATTGTGCACGTGTGGGCCAAAATGTGGAAATTCAATTGCCAAGAATTGTTGGCCAATCAAGCATGCCATTTGTGTGAAAATGAAATTTCTTTTCGATTTTCCATGATAAACCACCTTAATCAAACATGACCTTAGTTCTTATTCACTTACTCAACTAAAGTTGAAACCTCCCTCTTCGTCGAGTCTCACGTTCCCGAAGAGTGCCTTAGGGCTAAGCCTTCATCTCAAGGAGGCGATTCACTCCACACGAGGCTTCCACGTGGTTCGTAGCTGCATGGCGCTTTTGGCTTACACATGGCGTCTACGTTGTGCGAATGTAAAACATCTTTCACGAGTTTGATTAGTAAAGAGGGCCAAAACTACCCTTCCAATCTGGACTCATACAATAGTAGAATGCAACAAATTTACGACATGTTTGGGGTCAAGTAGCTATGCAAGAGAAATATTCTTTCACAACTTTTTGACAAGACAATCCATCACCTTTAAATTCATATTACTCGTAAATTCGTAATCTCACATATATCAATTCCAACACTTAGTTTTTATAAGATGAATTGCTCATAGTGTGAGGCAAACTACACATCTTTCTTACTAGTCAAAGTTGAACATGCACTGCACGTTATTCTGAAATAATTTATAAGTGTTGTAAAAGTATTTGGTACCAATTTGTTAGAAGGATTTTATGAGTCTCGAACGGACTAAAGAAAATAAAATTTAGGATAGAAATTTAAGAGAAGAATATTATACTCTCAAAACTCAACTTCTATAATTCATTTTTTTGTGATAATGAAATATTACAAATGAGAAACATTTTTATACTACATTTGGTACATAAGAATTAATTGTTAATCCATGAATTTAAACATCAATTAAATGAATAGAAATAAATTCATCTATAATAACTTTAGATTCATGTAAATTAAGATTCAACAAGTCAAAATTCATTGAATTTAGATTAATGTTAATGTTAATTATTTGAGAATTAATAACACGAAATTCATACATGACAAGGATTTTGTATTATTTATTAAATATTGAAAAATGAAAGGTAATATATTGAAATAATTGAATTGTAGTATGATTAAAATCGTTCTAAAAATTATTTTCACTTGATGTGATATTTAATATATTATAGATTTATAATAACTTGATCACTAGTTGGACTCCTCTTGTCCAAATTCATCGTACAAAACAATCCACCAACATTTGATTCGTTCAAGAATTGTATTTTCACGTTTCGCGTAGAACTCAAATATGAAAGTGATTTATGTATAAAAAATATTTATCCCATTGAAGCAAATTACCATAATAACAACCGTACATGTTGCTTACTTGATCAACTCTCCCTTGTAGTGACAAGCCATTGATTGAGACTCATTAGTTAGTTAAAAAGACTATATTTTCATGATTAATTGCAACCACTTAATCATGCTTGCAAGTATCATTTCCTTTTCACAATAGTTGTCATTATTTATGCCAAGGACCTACTAGATATTACTAAAACATGCACGACAGAAATTAGACAAGTTTCAATACTCAAATATTCGATCACCTTTATGTTTAGATAGAACCTGTAATAGGAGGAATACCTTTGACAAATTTCATAAGTTGAGACGATTCTAAGTTCAATATACTACGTTCTCAGCATTCCATAATGATCCAAATGTCCAACCTTTAACATAAATCTATAGGACAAGAACAAATTGGGATTCACCACTACGAGCAAACATGATGGAAATCAACAATGATAGGCGATGACAATCCGATTTAGACAATTAGGTTTAGGTTTTGTCATTTCTCATGTGCTGGCATGAAATGAAGGCAAGTGTGTAGAATCCTAAAGATGGACTATTTATTTACAGGTTACTGCAAACTTAATCTTCTTAGGATTAGTAAACTCTTACTCTAATATGTTCAAAGTCAATTAATACAATTAATTCACTTCAACATACCATTGTTGAATTAGCCTAACAATTGGACCTAGTATATTAATTCAACAATCTCCTATTTGGACTATGTCCAATGTTAATTCAACAATCTCCCACTTGGATAACATTTCGAAATTGGAATTCTCAATGGGAAATGGGACTTTTCAATTTGACAACAAAAGATGAAGAGGATTTTGGTTCAACAAAAAGTTTCAAATGCCATAAATGGCAAATTTCCTGCGAATTTAACATAAGCACAAAAAGAAGAATATGCTGAATTTGCTCACACTTCAATTATTTTACATTTATCTGATACCGTTTTGAGAAATGTTGGAAAACTTGATTCCACTAAAGAATTTCGGTAAAAGTTGAAGGACTTATATTTGCTTAAGTCTACTTCTAATAAGTTGTACTTGTTTGAAAGATTTTTCAG